>CAJNIZ010006693.1:0-15497 GCA_905231905.1 Symbiodinium pilosum | reverse complement strand
GGATTTAGGGTTTAGGGGTTTTAGGGTTTAGGGTTTAGGTTTTGGGAAGTAGGATTTAGGGTTTAGGGTTTTAGGGTTTAGGGTTTTAGGGTTTAGGTTTTGGGAAGTAGGATATAGGGTTTTAGGGTTTAGGGTTTAGGTTTTGGGAAGTAGGATTTAAGGTTTTAGGGGTTTAGGGCTTTAGGGTTTAGGGTTTTAGGGTTTAGGGGTTTAGGGGCTTAGGTTTTTGGGGGTTTAGGATTTAGGCTTCAGGCTTTTAGGGTTTGAGGTCATACCTCTGGTTAGCAGGGAATGAGAGAATGGAAAAGAGAATGGAAGCTACCATATTATCAGTGGGCGGAAAACTATAACGATCCATTACGTCATTCATTGCTGACCAGAGGTAAAGTTTAGGGTCGAGGATTTATAAGACAAGGTTTATGGGGGTTTAGGTTTGTGGGTTTAGGGGTTATAAGGGTTAATCATGGATCAGGATGGGGTTCAGGGGTTCGGGATATCATTCCACTATACGGGTTGTGGATAGAATTTACCCACCCGTAGGCCCGGCTAGCTACAGTACTATGTCTTATTATACCTGCTCCTTGCGTCGTAAATGCTTCTGAGCTGTAGGTAAAGTTGTTGGTTCATAGGGCCTAGGGCTTCTAGTCATGGAGTTTAGAATTCTGGTGTTTAGGGTCTATAGGCTCGATATGGTTCGTGGGCTTTTTGAGGCTTGTAGCTCGTGTAGAATTATGGGTCTAGGTCATCTTAATTTCGCTGTCTAGAGTTGATACGGTTTAGGACCAAGTTTACGATGTATAAGTCCTGCGGCTCAAAACACAGAAATCTTGATGGGTAGCTCCCAAACTTGGGGTTCCATATTTCGTACCCCCAAATTTAGATACCGTAATATACCCTATAACCAGACACGGCCCATAATTTTGAGAATAACCTTAATACAACCCCAAAATAACCCCTATATAATACACAATAATACCATAAACCCTAAGCCCTAAATAGCAGTTTCCATTTTCTTATCCATTATCCCAATATAACCCCTATTTAACCCCAATATTACCCCTTTAAAGGGACCCACAATATACTATAGTAGTTTCCATTTTCTTTTCCATTTTCCCGATATAACCCAAATATAAATTGGGCTTCGAAGCCGCCATGCGGGTGTTTAGGCGTGAAGGGCTCAGTGCTTGGGGTGAAGACTTGTAGCCTTGGTTTAGGGTTTAGGATTTCGGGTTTAGGATTTAGGGTTTGTATGGAGACTTCCCACCATTGGGCCGTAGGGATGGTGAGCAGTAAAAGCTGACAAAGGAATCTGTGGGATGGTTTTGGCAAAATCCCGAAACCTGCTCAACTCCGACTATACCTAGACCCTCCTCCTACCCTCTATTAGGGCCTAAGTACCCACTATTAAGGACCATATATCCCCAACTAAGGGTACAAGGAAGGTCCTGGTACTGAGGGAACCTCCGGAAGGCGACCTGAGGTCTAACACAAAAGCCCGCCCCCAAATAGTGCCTAGTGGTCCATGCCAGATAATGGAAAATAACATGGAAACTACTGTAAGTGGTTATCTAGGGATTATAGGGTATATCTTGGGGTTGTATGGGGATAGGCGGAAACAAATCCTCTCTAACCCCTTGGACTACAGCCCCCGCATGACCCTTATTACCCTGCCCATCCAAGCTCTGACAGCAGGTCTCCTTCCTCTTTGCCTCAGCATCCTCGCGTTCCTTTCAGGGCTTCATGGGATTGGGTTTCGAGCTCACGAGCTATAAGTTCGCGGCTAGGCTAGGCTCCTACCCATTCGTTGCGATCGCAAGGAATACGAACATAGGCTATCATCATAGGTATCTTGGAGGTCTGAGGTACCAACAACCAACGAAGAAACGTGTGTCCGGACCTATTTTTTGGGTCCTTGGACCCTTAGGGATATGGGATCGACGTGGGAATTCGGCAGCGGTTTCCCCTATACACCCTACACCCTAAGGGGTAGCCAAAGGGTTCCCCCCCCTCCCCGCATTGGCGTCCGGCCTTTCGAGCTCGATCTGCCTCCGCCTGAAAGGCTGCAAAACCTACTAAGGGAATAGTTGGGTAGATGTCAAAATTGTAATCCTTTTTTGGGTACCCTAAGTATTAGGTGCCATATTAGGATAGGGATCCCCAAAAGGGACCAGACAACCGCCCATATGGGGGTTTCCCGAAATTTGGAGTACCCTTTAAATGGGTTTTTAGGCGGTTATATAGGGGTTAGATAGGGTTTTTTGGGGGATTAGGGTTTAAGGTTTCCCAACATTAGGATACCTTTTTGGCGGTCCCTATAATGAGGTCGAAAGAATTTGAGGGTCTACATTGGGGTTCCCTTATTTAGGGACAAGGACTACTATAACGGAATGAATATATGGGCCCCTTTTGGGGATTTAGGGGTTAAATAGGAATTATGTAGGGCTATATGTGCTTTATATAGACATCTGGGAGGAGCTTAGAGTTAAGGATTTGGGGTTTAGTATTAACTTATAGGATCTAGGGTCTGGAGCCACTGAATTTTAGCGTAAGTCAAGGTTTGCGTTTAGGATTTATAGGGCCTAGGGTTCAGGATTTAGAGCCCTGGATCTTACTGCTTAGGATTGTCCATGCTATATGGGGTCATAGGGTTTATATAGCTTACGGTGCGGGTTAAGGTTTCGGGTTCGGGGGCTTTAGGGTTTAGGGCTTAGAGTCTACGGCTTGGGCTCAGGATTTACGGGCCCTTGAGCACAAGCCAGGATTCCCGACATGCCCTTTATCCGGCTTAGGGTTCAGTAAGGGATTACAACAGTACCCCGCCCCCAAAGGTGCCCCCCCACAGATGTAGAACCCTATTAAGCCTTATTAAGCCCCATATAATCCTTAATAGCTCCTTAAACCCTGGGGGGGGGGGGGTTACCTTTGGGGGAGGTACTATTGTAGTCCCTTATTCAGGGTTCAGGGTTTAGGGGGAACCTTGCAGCATCATTGTAAGCTACCATGGCGCAGCCTAACCCTAGGGCTCCACATGGCCCAACGTAGGTACCCCTTATAGACATTGGGCCCAGTGTAGGTATTATGTATAGACATGGAGCCCAAGGGGAAGTAAGCTCTTAAATGTTTTTGAGTTGCAGGGATGAGACTTAGCCGAGGAGCTCCAAGTACCCGTATGCGATGCTTTCAACAACAGAGAACTGGTCATGAAGTCTATAGCACAAATAGCGCGTGATACGGTTCGTGATATGGAGAGAGCTATGGCCCCTTGTCGGCAAACTTAAGGATCATACTGGCAGACACCTATATGGGTTTGGAGGCCGTTGAACGTATTGAATCGGGGCATGCTTTCCCGGGTAGGGACGGGTTGAGATCCAGCATGTTGAGCCTAAAGGTGTTTAAAGTTAGCCCGAATTTAAAGGGTTGTACTTTTGAGTTCAGCTTAAGGGCCCAAATACTATAATATTAATGGTATTTGGGCCCTAAAACCCTACTATTTGGGTCCTTGAACCCTTGGGGCTTCATAAATCTCACAACGTGAACTTCACAGTGCTCCACTCTGAATCTTCAGCCAAAAGCCCTGCGCTCTAAAGCCTAGAGGAGAACCCCTCCTGTGCAAGCTATACGAACCATGATCTAAACTCCTAGTATGCCCTGTAATTACCCCTATAGTAGTGCCCTATATAATCCCGTTTATAGCCCCCTTCTTTCAGGAGTTTAGACCCTAAACCCTGAATCCTAAACCCTGTAAAATCCCAGAAATAGTTCCCTAAGATTACTGCTCATAAAAACCCTCAACCAAAATGCCTGCATGCCCTGAACACCAAGAGAGAAATCCTAAGCTGCAAACCCGAAACCAGTCCCCAGAACTTTTCAAAGGGTTTAGGGATTGCGTTTTAGGGTTCAGGGTTTAAGCCCTAGGCCCTTAAACCTACACCCCAGCATACGTCTATACAATCCCTATGACAACATGAGCTTGAGTGTAAACTCCGAGCATTCCCCTTAAAACCCCATGTAATACTCTCGTATGTAACCCCCTTTAGGGAGTTTCGACCCTAAGCCCCAAACCCTATATAAGTCCCTAAGGATTCAGACTACAGCTCACGTGGAGAGCCTGAACCCCAAATTCCAGAATAGAGGCCAGCTCATAAATCCTCAGGCCAAGATTCAAACCCCCCACATCACAAAACCCAAAATAGAGACATAACTTTTAAGGTTTAGGGTTTATGGTTGATGGACATAGGGTTTAGGATTTAGGGATATAGTCTTTAGAGTTTAGGTTTTCAGGAAACCACCAACCAACCAAAACCCCTGAACCCTAAACCCTAAACCCGCAACCTTAAACCCTCAACCCTAAACCCTAATCTCTAAACCCTAAACCCCTAAACCCTCAACCCTAAACCCCTGACTCCTAACCCTTGGGACCTGCTCCCGATCGCGCGCGGCCTGAGCCTGCTGCTGCTGCTCCTTCCAAAGGCTCTACGTAAGGTTTGGGATTTAGACTTTGGGGTTTTAGGGTTTTTTTTTTGGGGGGGGGGTTAGGGTTTAGGGTTTAGGGTTTTAGGGTTTAGGGTTGAAGGTTTGAAAGTCCAAGGCTCACCCTAACCCCTAGGCTTCAAGGTTTTCAATGAGGGTTAAACGTTTAGGGTCTAAGGTTTCAGTTTCAAGCTGGAATCTCGCATGCTCTTTCTATTCCCTACGGCTCCAAATAGCCCAATGCAGGTACTATGAACAAAGCTTAGGGTACAATTCATATGGACTTAGGGACCAAATCTTCTGGTTCCCATATGAGCTATAATCTAAACTCCTAGTATCCCCCATAATAACCCCTATAGTAGTCCCCTATATAACCCCCTATATAGCCCCCCTTTATAGAGTTTAGACTATAGCTCATATGGAATTGGGCCCAGAGGCTCGCTATGACAGGACTCCGGACATCAATTGTGGGGAGTGTTGCACCAAGACCCAGGTTTCCCCACAGATTCATCTGGGGGATTGTCAAAATTATGGTCCCTTTTTGGGTCCCTATTATAACACGGGCCTAATACGGGGCCTAATTTAGGGGACCCAAAATGGGACCATAATTTTGACAATCCCCCATCTGAATGCCGGGATCTTCGCTTGAAGCTTTAGGAATCAGGGACTCATTCTCTTTGGCCACTGGGCTTTTGGAGTTAGGGTTTAGGGTCGTGCCAACATGAAACCGAAGTAGGGCTGAATAGTTACCAATACAGTTACTTCGGTTTCTACTCGAGGCTACACCGTGATTACACCTGCAACCGTAACGTTGGTAATTATTCAAGCTTCTACATTATTTCTATGCAGGGCTACATGTGCCTTAGCTTAAGTCCTTTGAAACTACAATTGTCCTACTTGCAATTCCAACTATAACTCCAAGTGAACCTCCTGTACTACCCCTACACGACTCCCATAGAACCCCTGCATATCCCCTACATTACCCTATTTCACCCCCTTGTACTACCCCTCATGTAAGACTTAATTTCTTTCTCGACCTTTACCATGCTGTTTCTCCAAGCCATGAATGTTAGGTTCTGCTATTGATAAGGGTTCATGGCTAAGGTGTTTGGGTTTAGGAAGCCATGACAAATTAATGCAGGTCTCTGCGCTAAGAATTATTCAAGAATAGTATTTGCAATATTCAGACTTCTACAGTAAAGAACTACTATCTGTCCTATACCTGCTGATGGCCTGCAAACTAGATCCTAAACCCCCCCAAACCCCATACTGCAAAGCGCGTAGCCCACCAGCTCTGTGTTTCCAGCCCATGCAGCTGCTCCTCCCTCCGCCTGCCTGCCCCGTCGGCACGCCCAGAGGCCTTTCTAGGCGGTATGTGGGCTATGGCGTTCGAGGCTTGAAGTAATAAAGGTCCAAAGGCGTGCAGCTACGGTTAAGGCTTTGAGAACCAGATCATCTTGAACGCTACATGACATGAAGCACAACTTGCGCATTGCAGGGTCTTGAAGAGAGTTCGGGAGAGGGGCCACTAAAAACGGACAGGTTAGGGTTTAGGTTACCAGTAATCCCTACCTGTTTTCTACGGAATCGCTCTCAGCATGGTCAGGAGGAAGCAGCGCCTCGCAAGTCTCATGGCTGTCGTATTCTCTGATCATGAAGAAAAAGGCCAGTATGGATGTGGTCTCTGTCTCTTAGGGTCTTGCGACGCAAGGTCAACTAACATGTATGCATTTAGAGTTATGTATAGGCATGCAGGTGAAACAAGTACATAGATAAATGCAAAAAGTGTATACAGATACGTATACATATTTATCTATATACAGATGCAGATAGGAATGTGTCACTATGAATGATATATACAGCAAGATAGTGGAAAGCTTTGTATGTCCGTCGGTATGTAGGTATGTACGCATGTGTATAGGTATGCATGCATGTGTCCCTGCACACATTACATATCAGGTCCGAGCATCCAGGCTCAGAGACAATCGGAGCAGGTTTTTCCGTGTCAACATTTTGGTGTTTTGGATGGCCTCCCCGAGGCCTGGGGCGGCCCAGGCCGAGGCTCCCGGAAGGTTCCAGATCCCACCCCCAGTTTAGGGTTTAGAGGGTTTAGGGTTTAGGGTTTGAGATTAAGGGTTTAGGGTTTAAGGTTTAGGGTTCAGGGTTTAAGGTTGGGTTTAGGGTTTAGGGTTTAAGGTTTAAGGTTTAGGGTTTGGGGTTTCGGGTTTAACACTCGTTGGGGTTGGGCACCAACCTTTGTGGTTTACTCAAGTCACACTGCCTGCCCATTTGAAGAAGAAATCCTCTTTGTTGACCTTCTGACAAGGACGTCTTCTGTTCTCAGTATAAAGATCATGGTTTTGGGCACCTTTGTTATATCTTTTTGTTACCTGTTGTTTACATTTATTGTTTATCTTTTTGGAATTGTGTGGATTTACCTTTTCAATATTTTCACCGTTTTTTAAATCCAATTTCCTGCCTTTCCGCTCCCTAAGAATTGTAACCGTAGCAAAAAAACCCTCATCTGACTGACCCTTGAAGCCCCAATAAATCCCTACTGGATTCCTAGCGGTGTCCTCATGCTCTCCCGTAAGATACGTGCCAAAAAACTAGGCATCAAACTCTAAACAGCCTGGACCCTCAAGTCCAACCCCCGCCTCCAACAAAGGAAAGGCCAAAAACTTACACCCATCAACCAACAACCTGCAAAACAACGCACTCTCGAAATCAGTTTCTCCTTTTCTATGAACACAAATTCCACCATCCCAGCGCCTCCAGTAGGCTCTGAACCTACCCAGTGATAAACTCACAGCCAAAATCAAAAGTCCAAAATGTTGAACACATGACCCAATGAGATGGTATATTGGCTACTGTAGGTAGAAGGTACATCATAAACCAGGAAATTCTCCCCACAAAGCCTTGATGCCTGCAAAAATGAAACCGAAGCCTCACCCTTTTAGACAGGAATCGGGATACGTATTTATATACCTATATATACATATATATATATATTCATCTTGCATACAACCCACAGAAGGCTTAAGGCTACTCACCCAGCTACAAAGAAACCCAACAGCCCTGAAGCCTTCGAGCCTGAGCTGTCTCGAAGGCGGTGTCGAAGTCCACAGAGGCATCGTCGTCGTCAACGTCCAAGCGCTCTGATACGTCGTGGCTCCTCCATAGCAAGCATCGGGGTTGGTCACTGACACAGACAGCCACTGGGTCATTTGAAAGGAATTGTAGGGATTCAAGTGTCCCGGCGTGGGCCACTTGAGCGCGAAAGGTGTTGTAACGTGATCTCGAAACCTGTTGGTATGTGACTATGTGGAGAACATCTCACACATGGCAGCAGTCACAAGGACGCGGCGTTTCGGACACGATCCTTGCAACTGAGGTTGATTGTGCATTTAAATGTCCCCGACGAATGTCCCATGAAGAGCTTATGTTTAATTCTAACACCTTCCAGAGCCAAAAAAAAAACAAAGATGAATAACCTTTTTGGCAAACCCGTATAGGTGCTTTGGCATACGATAAGTTATGCCATCAGCCCTGGCAAATGCTCTGCACATTTCCTGCATTTCCTGAAGCCAACCCATATAGGGAAGGGTTTCGGGGATCATGCTCTACTCGCTCCTCTCCTCCACTCCCTTCACCCATCCCACTCACCCATCCTTAGCCAATCACAAAGACCCTGGAACCCAAACAAATGTGCACCACTGAAAAGTGTAGACTCTCAATGCCGGTGCTGAGAGTAGCATCACACTTGCTATGGGGTTTCAGAACATTAAGGGTCCCCTTTTGGTAGCCCATATATGATGCATTGCGATACTTAAAGGATCAGCCAAATCATGATGCAAACTCCCTGACCAAGAGACAGCAACATACGTTCAAGGGTTTCCTTTCATTTTCGGGGGCATCCCTTCCCTGCCACGCCCATCTGATCCCCCAGCATCCCGGCATGTAACCCTTTCTACCTCAGGGATGTTTTTGTTTAAAGGAGTTTGCTGTGGTAGGGGCTATACATGTAACAACAACAAAACAGGTGGTGACCCCAAGGATAAATCCTGGACGCCTGACATCTCAACCTTCATACTGAGACTCTACCTGGCATGCAAGGGAAAGAACAATAGACACACATATATACACATGCTCACACGGTAGCATCAAGCTGTGTAGGGCTTCCGAAGCGTTATGGTGTACCTGTAACCCCACAATTACCCATTTTTTTAGTAGCAGCTGTAAATCATAATCAGAGGGTATAGCCGGTATACAGGTAAACCTTACACTGCATAACCTGTAGTCTCCTTAGACCCATAATAAAAACAGTATTGTTAATATTTCCTTAGGGTTATATTATACCTAAACCCCCCAAAGTAGGTAAAATAATGGCCCAAATCCCCTAAATATAGCCCAAAAGGCCATTATTCTACATACTTTGGGGGTCCAGGTAAACATAATTCCTAAGGACAGTACAGTAACCCCTAAACTCTAACCCCAGAATGGATGGCTCCTGCCGCTTCCAAGGTCTCGCCGGCTATTCCCGGGCGCAGCAGCCTAGGTTCCCAACAAATCAGGGCTTTGGGTTTATAGGGGGTTTAGGGTTTCGGGTTTAGGTTTTAGGGTTTAGGGTGGGGTTTGGGGTTTTAGCACTTAGGGTTTACAGGGTTCAGGGTCAAGATTGCAGAGTTGGGGGTTGGGATCGTTGAGTTCGAAGTCCCGCTGTCAAAATAACACGGCAAGAGGACCAATGTTCAAAGTTGCCTGTACCTGAAAGGGATATCCCTGAAACCAAGAGGACCTACAAACCCCATGGTACCAAGCACCTCCCGAAGCGGGGTTTCCGTGAAGAATCGCCCCAAGAATAGACCCCAACATACATTAGTCCTTCACAGAGGGACTTCCAAAGAAGGGCGCCTAATTTTCGGAAACTTGCACAAATGGGTACCTGGAGCAATGGGGATACCTATCTAATTTTGAAATTGTGGTGTTAAATGGGGTTATCGAGGGGGAGAGACAGAGAGAGAGAGAGAGAGAGAAAAACAAATATATATATATATATACATATACATAGGTTATGTAGGTGTATCGTGGATACACAGGGACCTCTGCTCGAAACCCTAAGCCCTGAAACCACGTTCCACTGTGTTTTTAAATTTCAGGGACTGACCTGACGTCTTGCACCACTTGCCTCAACGAATGCTTGCGCATGGCAACCTAATCCTGGGTTGCTGCGAGGGAATTGAAATTAAGTTACCACCATGAGTACACCCTATCATTTGCTTTATTGACCCATATTATGCTAACTGAAAGCAAGTTCCTTGACAGCAACCCAGAATCTTCTCAAAATGTTCGCGTGGCGACAAAAGCAAGCCCCTGCGGACCTAAACGAGTGAGAGAAATCGCAACACCAAACGCTTTTGATAGGAAGGGACCCCCGCCTACACCCGAAGCATTAAATCCCAAAAATCGCGAAGGATATCACGCACCGAGCAAAGGCAAGGCGCTATGCTGCTCAAGTTCAGGGGGGAGGACTCAGACTGGAGTCCGCCGGCACCTACTTGAAAGGGCTTCTCGGCATTGCAGAGTTGACGCATGGACATGGACATAGAAACCCTTTGGCCACCCTGAGTAGTCCTCGGGATGGGCGTGTTGACAGTAGCTGACACATTGGCGTGTGAACAATCATCATCAAGATGCATGCGAATAGAAGGCGCGCTTGTCATGCGCATACGAGCCAATTTGGGGTACCCTAAGGACTAAAATGCCCCAAGAATGGCTAACCAATGCCAAGGCCCTAAACCTTGAGACCCGAAATCCTGAGTAGGAAGCCAAATCCTGCAGCCCTCAAGCCTTAACTCCATAGTTCTTAGGAGGGAATGGGGACTGGATCCCTTTAGTAGCCCCTATTTAATCCCTAAGAACAATCCCTACAATCCATTCCCCCATTCCCTCCTAAGCATCAGGGAGTTAATCGTTAAATCCTAAACCCTAAACCCCAAACCCTTCAGCCCTAAGCCCTGAACCTTGAAACCCCAAAACCCCAAACTCTAAAAAAGACGCAGGGATCTTAGGCAGCGGGGCGGCGCTAATTCAGCGCTTTTACAAGGATTTTCTTGGGTACCTTTCAGTTGGGCTTCTAGGGTTAGATATGGGCTATATAGGCATAGGGAGGCTTATAAGTACACCAATTTGGTTTAGATCTGGCTATAAGCCATAAGTAAACTTATCTTACTTCTAACCCAACTCTGACGAGCCATTAACCTCCAAGTATAGCTTTCAGAGGGTGAGCTAAGGACTGCTGGTACGACCATCTTAGCCCTAAACCCTAACCCAGCTAACCCCTGATTGCTGGAGCCTTTCCCAAAATGATTTGTCCAGAGGCACGCGGCCCCCATCAATGAACATGAAACTTTGGATCCCACACCCTAAAACTTCATCCCGAAGCCCGGACTCCTAGACTCAAATGCTAAGACTGAACCGTTATCCCAACATATACGAGCACTCCTAGTATGCTACGACATATATGTTCATGGCTTTTAAGTCTTATACCTGCAGGCTATCACCAAAAAACATACCCTGGAAATACTAGGAACGATATGTTGAGTCAAGTTTTCTTCTTTTGTGAAGGTCTCCACCTTATGCCCCATAACATACAGCAACAATACATAAACAGCCGGCCCACGCCTCCCGGTGCTCCTCCTCGACGGGAGAAGGGTGTGAGGCCCAGGCTACCAGCAAGTCGGCCCTCCATATTCCTTTCCAGTTGTACGAGCCAGTAAGGACTACATAAGGGTTCAACACGGATGAAAGAGGCCGGGAGGCGTTTTCAACTGTGAGAGGTTTAGGATTTAGGCGTGAGAGTTCACAAAAAACTCCCCACACAAGCCTTCAGCCCCACAAAATCCCTATACACAACCCCTTTTAAAACTTTGGTTACCTTAACCCTAAACCCTAAATCCTAAACCCTAAACCCCAAACTCTAACCCCTAAGACTTTGGTTACCTATAGGGCTCCAGGCCTTGAGGAAAAAACATATGATGCGGGATTTACGGTCGGAATCTCGGATCAAAAAGATGTCACATGTATGGTTTAGGGCTTAGGGTTTAGGGTTTAGGGTTTAATGTTTCCCTAGGGATCCAAACAGCTCAATGTAGGTAATATTTACAGACTTTGGGGCCCAATGTAGGGATTATTTGTATACATGGATCCCTAGGGTTTCATGACGTTGCAGGCCCCATAGTCGCTTGTGCAGAATCACGACCGTGTGTGCTGGGTACTACACATGGTGCTTGCTTACTGCATGTATTCTCCCAGTTTGTATAGCAGCTAGCCATCCGCGCCACAGATTCTTGAGTTTTCCATGGTCAACAAAAATTTAAAAGTACCACTGTAGTTGATCACTGTAGGAAGGCCTACGGCTGCTTGGGATTTCTTATGCGAGTTGCTACTGCACCAGCACTGTCTCTACTAAGAATTTTGAGTAAACAAGGGAGCCTCGTATTTGCACCTGACCAGGTGACCAGATATCAACCCCTTTCTCCTTCACTTGTCAACACTGCAAGGTCTGCTGATCTCTGTGTCTCATGGTTGTTGGTCGCCGCTTTTTTCTTGGAAATCAGATCACACAGTGATGGAACCTTCCAGGGGCCTCAAATAAGAGAAGCCCACATAACTGGCATTAGTGGTATTCCCAAAAGGTGCTATTTGGATAGCTTGAAAAGTCTAAAGAGCGAAAGGGACCCTAGGCAATGGGGCTCCCTCTTCTGAAGTGTTGCGTGAGATGCACTCACGGATTAGGGCTTGGAGCGTGAGTTTAGGTTTCAGCTTTCAGTACCATCCCTATATAGCCTATATAAGCCTTACAGAGCGATCCCTAAACCTTAAAGCCTGATCCCTGTAGAACCCTTTAGGGTCACTAATGCGATGCCGTAGACCCTAAGCCCAGACCTAAACCCTGAACCCGAACCCTAAACCCTAAACCCTAAACCCAGAACCCTAGACCCTAAACCCAGAACCCTAGACCCTAAACCCTGAAGAGTACCCAAGGTTCAGGACTTGGCGCTCCACACTCGTAAGGTTGTCTGCCAGCTGCCTCTGTGCATCCTCCAGGTTGTTCCTTGGCATTAACCCCCGCGGTTTAGGGTTTAGGGTTGAGGGTTTAGGGTTTAGGCTACAGGACGCAGTTAAGGGATTTGGGAATTAAGGAATTAAGGGAAGAGTTAGCGTATAAACCAAATAGACGGCCTTCTTTGAGCACACTCACCCTAGTTTGGAATACACACCAGAAAAAAAGTATAGACTTTTTAGGTATAAGCTGTTGTAATAAGAACCCTGGAACCAAAAAAGTATTAAAGTGTAGTACTCCAATATCGGGATTCAAGCCTAGATTCACCCCTAAACCCTACACCCCAAATCCCTAAACCCTAAACCCTAAACCCTAAATCCCTAACCCTAAATCCCTAACCCTAAATCCCTAAATCCCTAAACAAGCCTAGATTCACTCGAGCGCTCAGGTGCCTTGCGTGACCAACCGCCAGGGCGGCCAAAGGTGCCAAGGCTACAGCAGAGCTATCGGGTAGCAGCCCAGGCAAAAGACGCCTGGTTTTAGTGTTTAGGGTTTAGGGCCTGACCCGGATAAGGAATCACCTCCTCTTCATAGTCTAAGCGCCACACCTTTTGCTAAACGTTCTCAACCTATTCTGGTATGTGGGAATATCCAAGGAGGTGAGGGGTTGCAACATTAAAGGGATGGGATTACCCTCAACTGGGTTTATGTGAGTCTGATTGTTTAGCGCGTTTGGGCTCTACAAAGGGGGGGTTCCGAGGGTGGCTTAGCGTGTTATGTTTTTGGTTTAAGCTTTTGAGGGTTGAATGCCCTGGGCTCTGGGTTTTTGGTTTGGGTTGAGGGTCAAGGGTGCAATTAATGGCACATGCGAGCGTGTCATCATGATTCACATATAGATGCTTCTTAGTCTCAGAACTATGATCATGATACACAATCTTGTTGGCAATGTTATCGATGAATGGCAACTTGTTTCATGTTGACCCACAATATATGCGCAGATTGAAACCCTTCCCAATATACTTCTCCTCCTTCCAATACTACTTTCCCTAAAGAGCACAAGAAAAGCAGGCCGCTTCTTAAAGCTGGGTCTTGTTGATTAGGGATGATTGAAATTATTACTTTCCATTTGTGGACACACACCCGCCTCAGGCTACTACCAGGGTCCGCGAGCTGGCGCCTAAGTTCCGCCTCGGCCACAGGGGTATCGGAAGACGCCAACCAGCAGAGCGTCCCGCGGGAGCGCGCAGCCCGCCCTTCAGGCAAAGGGTCTACGCGCACGAGGTCAACTGGAAGCTCCCTAAGCGCACTCCGGATGTTCTCAGAGCTTGCGGACTCCGAGTGTTCCGTCCAGTTGAGGGTAAGCATCATTGTTGAGTTCGGCGGGGCCGTGGAAGTCGGCAATCCACTGGTTTCCAAGCCGCTGCTGTCCACACTATCAGTGGTCCTCACCCAGAGTTGGAGGCTGCTCAAAGATTCTATTCCTATGCGCGGATTATGCAACTTGTTAAGCCATTCTGAAAAAACGAAGATGCTTCAAATCAAGTCTAGAGTCAGCAGGTTGTCCAAGTGGTCTTCCAGTCGGCTGAGCCGGGTCTCCAAGCGGGACACCTCGGGGCTCGAGGGGCTGGCAGGCTCAGCCCTTGCGACAGGCTCGACCCGGGTGACTGGCTCAACCTGCACTGCTGGGACGAGCTAAGGTTGTGATATGGGGAAACGTAGGACCCTTAGCAGGGATTATGTAAGGATGTATAGGGATATAGGGATTGCATATTAGCTACATTTTCTTTTTTGTGGGGTGTAGATGTGGGATATGTACGATTCTTTGAAGGGATTGCATAGGGTTTTTTCAAGATATAGGGCTTATGTAATGGCAAAGAAAAATGCAACACCAATATGATCTAAATTGTGCAGGTATACCTGAAACCTGCCTGAGCCACTAGGAGATTAAACACTAACAAACCGTAGGTGTTAGGGTCACAATCAAGGCTTGGGGTTTAGGGGCTGTTCTAAGCAAGCTATACACTACGGCTGGCATGACGACTCCTTTTTGTTTAAGCCGACTCCAAACCCTAAGGGTTCAAGTACACAAACATCAGGGCTTGAGGTCCCAAATACCATTCAGATTATAAGATTTGGGCCTCAAAACCTCGGTATTGGAGTCCTTTGGACACTTAGGGCAAAATCAAGTTTTCGTGAATCCCACCCGGGTATAGACTCCCTCCAATGGCTGATGGATGCGCGTGGCGCCCAGCTGCAAGCTGCGGATGCTGGCCTGGAAGCGGAAGGTTTTGTTCTAGCGATCGCAGGGTTTCGGGGTTGCGTTCAGGGTTTTTGGGTTCAGGTTTCAGGGTTCATGGTTTCGGGTTGAGGGTTCAGGGGTCCAAGTGCCACCAACTACTGTTTGGAGCCCAAAAGTATAAATATCTCTTATGAAATTTTGGGGGCTTCCTGCGTCCAACGGCGCAAGGCATCGCAAGGCAATTTGTCAAAGAAGCCTGTCCACACATAGCAACCCAAAAACCTCCACTCTGCAAATCCTATTGGCCCTGAACCCCGAAACCTTCAACATTCAAACCTCTTACTTGTACTCCGCCCATCGTTACCCAGAGGGTCCATGTACCCAATAATTAGGTACTTGGGATTTGGGTAATAGTGATTATGGTACAGGTTTTGGGTAGGTATATGATTATTAGGTAGTTGGACCGTTAGGGTTACCAACAAAATACATGGTGGCCTCAGCACGATCCACGCGAGCTCGCACCTCGTCCAGCTGCGGGCCAACAGAGGACCCTCAGCTCCCAGGGCTTATTGTCCTTGTTATACACTACTCTTCATTACTACTCTTCTTCTTCCTACTACTACTACTACTACTACTACTAGCCGCCCCCCCCCCTACCAACTATGTTTGCTTAAATTGCCAATATAAATATGGGGGAGGCGGCATTAGAAAACAGTAAGCAAC
>CAJNIZ010006692.1:93098-115076 GCA_905231905.1 Symbiodinium pilosum | reverse complement strand
CAAAAAGGGTCAAAGGGTACCACTGGGGTTCCTAGCTACTCTAATCCTTTAGGCCCCTCTGTAGCGAGGCATCGTAGGCAAGGAGGCCTTCGATGGTTGTCGGGCAGGAGCTGGAGCCTGCGGGTTGGGGTTTAGGGGTTTAGGGGTTTAGGGTTAAGGGGTTTAGGGTTTAGGGTTTAGGGTTTAGGGGTGTATAAGGCCTCAGGGGTACTATTTTCCAAGGATGGAGAATCAATTGGCAAAGAAGATGGAAGACGAAATGGAAGCCACCAGTTAAGCCTTTTTTGAACACTACCCCAAAAGGAGAAGCAAATGGTAAAAAAAATGATTTTAAGAAATGGAAACGTTGGTTTTACACGCGCTCATGGTAGGTAACAAGATACCCACAACCCTAAACCCTTGGTAACCCCAACCCCTGGAAGAAGGACCCTATTGTGATCATGGGGCCCTTGCTTTGGGTGGCTGCGAGTACCAAAATCCCCTTGAATATATCCTTCCTGTTATAAGAATAACATAGTTTGAGGGTCCTAGTTTTGAACAATGAGGTTACTAAGATCGTCTTGCAACTTCTCAGCTTTATGATGGCGTGTCGACAGGCACCGCCGAAGGTGCAGTTGGAGCAGCAGCAGCAGCAGCAGCAGCAGCAGCAGCAGCAAACAAAATGAGGCTACAGTGTGCCGCAGGTTCATGGGTAGCTACAACCTTGGTTACACATAGACTGAGGCTACAGTGTGCCGCAGGTTCAGAGGTAGCTACAACCTTGGTTACACATAGGAAAACTCCAGGCATACCATACAATAATTGCTTGGAGCAACTTTCAGGTAATCCTCACATGAGTTTGAAACTACTCACCAACCTGAAGCAAGAACTCCACCTCAGCACATTCGGGACTACAACTGACACTGATACCTCTGATAGGCCCACTATCACCACCACCGCTGCTGCCGCCACCACTACTACATACTACTACTAGTGAGCAAATTTCGCCTGCGCTGAGTCTGAGATGGAACCAGCTCATGGTTGATAAACATGAAAGCCTTTACTGCCATTTCAAGAAAACATGTTGGTGATACTGCTCAACTGACCCCTTAAACAAGGAAGGCATATGACGAAACACTTGCGCTATCTGTGATAATATTATAAAAGGCTATAGCACATTACCTGAGTTCTTATTTGAGCTTCTCACTTCCCGAAATGCGGAATTTCAGTTTGCATTTGACTTTAGATTTTCTCCCATGTAGGGTAGTATGTTTAAACCCTATAAATCACCAAGGGTATCCCAAGCAGGATTTTGGGGAAGAATCCTGCCTCGCGCTCCCGAGCAGGGGGAGGCTGAGCGGCGGAGGATCGACTGGGTCGGCCTTGCGAACGCGGTTTAGGGTTTAGGGTTTAAGGCTTAGGGTGTGCCAGACCCTCAGACGGATCTAAAATCAGATTTCTAAAGATAAGATGAAATCGAGATTATATAAAGGTTATGGGTCTAAAAAAGCTTTTGGTTGGAAAGAACGATTTCAGGGGATATAGGGTGGTTGAACTGAACTTGGAAGGAAACTACGAAAGCTAAGAGTGCAGATAACCCCACTTCGGACCTCCTATGCACCTTCTGGTTTGGCCATGTGCCAAACCCTACCTAGCCCTCCAATGTAGTTCCTTTTAGGTTTGGTATGGTTTTTTGGTTAGGATTTTTATTAGGACCACTAAAAAGTACTACATTGGAGGGTCTAGGTAAACCCTACACCCTAAACCCGAGTTAAAACCCAGCAATGACAATAGCAACAGTTCCGGTCACAAGGTCTAAACCGCAGACCAGAAGTACTGATACGTTTAAGGTTTCTGGTTTTAGGGTTTAGGGCTTCTAGCAGCTTAGACATGTGCCCATTCCCAAGTAGCAAGAATAAGGCAACCAAAATTGCTGGACTGCATCTGCCCGCCTTCACCATCATCGTCCTTGCCCATGGTGGGTTCCAAATATTCGAGAATCGAATGGAAAAGAACGTGGAAAATGCATGGAAACTGCATCTACGTAGTGAATTTTCGGGGTTCCAAAAATGGGCCCCTTTTTCGGAGTCCTCACCCAGACCCCTGGGAGGATCTAGAAAGTAGAACCCCATTGTGGTACCCTATACTACTCCTGGGCAACTTCTAGGAGCCCTTAAGGGGGATCTACCTTCCAGATCCGCCCAGGGGTCTGAGTGTATCTATTATTGGGATCTGTGGGGCCCCTTGGACGGGGACCCTCAGGACCCCAAGCAGGGAACCCCAAGAATATTTCTAGGAATATAATGGGGACGCTGGTAGGTATTGCATTCTTACTCTCCAGTTGGGGTTCCCTGTTTGTGTCCTCATTGGCTTAAAGTCCAATACCAGGCTTGAACCACTCGATAAGAGACAGAAGATGTCCACAGCTACTTTGCAGGCCAGGGGGGCTCAAAGTAGTTTAGTAACTGGGATACCTGGGCTTGTTTTTGTAGTTTATGGGGGTTCCACATATACTTGCTGAGCCCCCCGGACCCTGCAGGTGGCACACATGGAGGCTCCTCAAGACGGTGCGTGCCATTGTTTTGCATCTTCTAAAAAATCATAAGAATCTAGGGGACCCTTTTTGTAGACAACAATCCACTTCTAACTCCACACCACCCAATGCATACACGATTGCGCAGAAGACCCCAGGTCCTCGTGCTGATCCTTGGCACCAAGCGTATCTTATTCAAGGATGCATGCTTTGGTGGTTTTTGCGACTACTTATGGGGTAACAGATTACAAGCTTCTGGGTTATCAAACTGAGGGTCTCTGGGATTTAAGAATGACGTTATCCTAAAATTGGCCATGGCAGAAGACTGGTTGCCAGTAGTTCCTCGACTGGTTCCCATCCCACGTTCAACCACTTGTATTCTTGGCGGTAGGGTCGGGGGTTTAAGGCCTCCTCATGTTGAGCACCGCGACATGTTCAAGTTCTAGGTGTCGTGCAGGGCTTAGTTTGCCAGGGATCGGGTCTACAGCGAAGTTGAGGGCCTTCCCAAGCAGCCTCCCAACCTGAAACATAACCCAGATAAGCCCTAGAACAACCTCAATTACCCCCATCATTTTCCTGCTAAGTCTCCCTTACCCTCAAAATATTCATGAAGCCTCCAGGACCAGCCCATAACTTGCCCTAAACTCTAAACCAAACCAACTCTTCCAGGGCCGGAGCCCTGTCCCGGTCGCGATTCTTGCTTTCGCGGCGGCCGGTCTCCAGCAGTCGGCTGTAGGTAGCTTAGCTTTCTCGGGGTATGCATACGGGGGCCCCCATACTAACCATGCGGATTACGAAAATCTAGGATGTGGGGTGCCCTCCGTCCAAGACCCTAAAGCTTCAACCGTCGCATGGCCGAAGCGGAAAGCAAGACAAATCCTTTCAGAACGCCCTCAAGTTTCAGAGTGAGGGTTTCCTCATGGGGAGGCCAGCAGAGGCTATACGAAATCTTGGTTTGATGCCCCTTCTTGGATTGCAGCACAATGAAAACTAAAGATACCCTCTGATTCGGAAGCTGAAACCCCTGAATTGGAAACACACCTGATTCAGAAACTACACCCTATAATTCAGAAACCACGAACCATTGCTTCACCAAATCTGGCTGGCAAACTGAGCCCTCTTGCTCAGAAACTGCAACCTCTAATGCTTGCTTCGGAAACTAGTGAACCCTGCCAGATTAAGAACCAAGTCACGCCCAAATGATCCCCAATCAGGTAGGGATGGCATTACGTTTCGGGATCGGAGGTAAACGGTATGCTAGTATTCTGGGCTTGGGTGTAGGAATCGAGCAGCCGAACACATTTTGAGAAAGCCTGAGGACAGTTTCCGCATACCTTAAAACTCCTTAAACTTATCTTACTCGTGGCTAGTACGGAATAAGCGAATAGAATCCCTACGTAATCCCTATCGATTTCTTCCCTTATTTCCTGCCAACTCCTTGTAAGCTATACCTTTTAACCTTCGAAGGATCTCCGCCACAAAATATCTAGCAATCTTGCTAAAACTCCAAGTAGCTTCTCTGCTAACAACCCCTAAACCCTAAACCGAGTCTGTGGTGATATCACGGCAGTTCCAGATCTAAAGGCCCTTAATAGAAAAGCCCCGCCCAGCCCGCAGGTTATCATTGAATATTCCTACTATGCTATACTACATGAAACTGGGAATGTCTAGAGTTAGGAGGACGGAGGGGGGGTTAATGTTAGGGGAAAGGATCCGGTCGTAAATGTTTGCATCGGAGGATCTTCGTTTTGGAGCAGTCCATTGCTATCTCTGTTGTCGGAGGCCTTCAAATTCCCTGGGAATCAACGCGGTTTAGGGTTTAGGTTTATAGTAGATACTCCCTCAATACATAGTGGCACTATGTTGGGAGTGGTAGTTGCTTGGGGGTTGGGAAGACGTAGTAGTACTATCCCTAAACCCTAAAACCTTCAATAACAAGTTGTTTCATTTTCTCGTCCATTCCCCTATGTATCCGTATACATCCCTGCATATACTGTTATATACCTATATGAGCCATAATCTAAACTCATAATATCCCCCTTAGTAACCCTGTAATTCTCCCGTATATAATCCCCCATATAACCCCTTTTATGGAGTTTAGACGGTAGCCCACCCTAAGCCCTGAACTCCCTTTCAAAGGGACGGGGAAGGTATGAACTACCCAAAACCCTAAGCCCTAAAAAACCCTAAACCAGCAAGTCAATGGCTAAAGCCTTGCCGCCGAGATTAGGCACGATGAGAGCTCGGAAGCCGCGCATCTCCATGGGAGCCTTGCGAGGTTCGGATTTAGGTCTGGCTGTATGGTTCCTGGGCGGGGTTGTTCCTGATTGTGCGGCTGCTAACATGGAGCATCATGAAGCTAGGTGTACCAGTCGTCTTCAAGGAAAACACAAAGAGCAGTGAGTAGGACCTCTAAGTTGAGCTCCAGTTGTGGTACTGCTGAAACAGGCCGTTCGACCTATATGGAATTGAGTAAGTACTCGCAATATGCAGCAAGCCGTGCGAGAAGAAAACTCAGAGAAATTTCCCCAAAAGAGCCTGTTGCGGCTGGTCCCTGTAGCGCAGCAGCTCCTGCCAAACTGCGATGCGACGGCAGATCTGTTATTGGGTCTGTTGGGCAGTTTACGGGGTAGATTCTAGGGATTAAGGGTTTGTCATGGTGTGCGGGGTTGAAGGTTCTGTTCTTCTGCGTGGGCAGGGTTTGAGGGCTCAAGCTTGTCTTTCCCAACATGTAAGCATTGGGGGAAAGGAGGCCCCGGTTGATCTCGCAGATTCTGATGGGCTCACTGAAACGGTTCCTCCTGAGAGTCTCACTGTCAGATGGCCTTCGCGAAGTATCTACAGCACCACCTGCCCCGACTTTCGGTCTGCAGGGGGCCATGGCATACAGAGTCCTCTGGCTTATCTTCCTAAGTAAAAAGAGCTATGAGACGGTGGCTTAACCGTTCGTGTGCGCTGGCAAAACACATGCACACAAAGACAACAGTGCCTCAACGAAGGTTGGCTTTAGGGCTTGCGTGCTTGAGCTCTCAGACCTGAAGTTCTAGACCAGCAAGCGTCTAACTCACGCGTCCTCTCTCGGGTAGGTGTGGCGAACTCAGCAAACGCTTTGCTTTTTCTTCACGGCTGCTACCACTGCATGCAAAGGTCATGTCCGCGGGGTGGGTTCTAGGACTGTAGATAGCCGTGCCCCAGAAACACCTAGAGGCTCACAACTTCGGAAAAACTGACGTGTCTGAGAGCTTGGCTGTAGTCTGGCACCTGCAAGGATACTCGACGCCAACTTACTAGGAAATACTAAGAAGGTAGCTTGGGGAAGTGACGCATGACAATAAAGGAGGACATAGTCTTGGATTATATCTTTTGCGGGCCAGAATCCCCGCTTTTCGACACAAAAATTTCAACTCGCAGGCATATGAGTTTGAGAACCCCAAGAAATGGATTGCCACTCGAACGCTCTCCCCTGACAGCCAATCACATGAGGCTCTTGCAGAAGCACAAAGAAGTATCGCTCGTTCTGCGATTTCAGCCAAGAAGCCCAACTATCCAAATGTTGCAGCCTAAGCAATTGGACTCGCATTTCGGGGCAGGTTACTCTGCAATTATCTCGGGAGTTGTAGTGAATGAAAATGGGACTTGTTCGAGCTTCAGCTTGGTACGGTCCAGGCCTTCGACGGAGGCGGCGGAGGAGGCATTGTCCTTGAAAGCAAATGTGCAGAGCCTAGTTCCAGCGGCCACTAAAGTGAGAAATCCCCAAACACCCTGTTCTCCGGACGGTTCGAAGCCTGCACAATTACACACACCTACCCAAATCAAAGAAACCTACTCGCTTCAACTTCCCCCTACGCACCACGTGTGCGCCATAAACTTGAGCCATATGTGCTCCTCAAGTAGTCCATCCTCCTTGGAGGGTTTCGCAGGTAGGTTAATGCAAATCTGGTGGAAACTACCCTGATGTAAGGCTGAAACTGGCTGAGGGCTTCCCGCATGCCGCCACCTGGCAGCTGCAGAACCCAAAGAAACGGTTTAGGCGATGGTTGGTTGTCAAAAGTTTGGTCTGGGCCTGAGAATGAATTATGCCGACAATAAACTCGGGCAGCCCACCCATCTAATTACAATTCGGGGTTCAGAGGTCGCGCGAGCGTCAACTACACCGATGCCGCTGCCACGTTGCTTCTGAAGTTGGTAGGTGTGCAAGCGCACCCCCTTAACATTAAACATCCCCCACCCCAAAGGATTTAACTATGTCATGATATGTCCTTTTTTGGGTGTGGGGAGGGGTTGTTCACTATCAGGGCGGGAGAATGAAGACACCATTGGTGTAAACAATGATAATTCAGAACTACAAGGGCCAAACAACTATTAGCATGAGGACCTTCAGGTACTATGGCAGGGACGCTAAACTCCAAACCCTAAACCCTCTACGAACGTTATGCAGTCCCTCTTGCCATTTCATCTTCCATGTGGTTCTCAGGTTCTCCATTTCCCAAGTCGTATAATTACAACTCCCTGTATATTATTCCTATAACTGCTTTCAAGGGACGCTAAGCTCTTGAAGTACTAGGTCATGCACAGTTCTTAGTATAAACTCTAACCATGGCAAGATTCTCATGTATGGCCTTCCAAAGTGGACAACAAATACATACACTCGCCGATATTCCTAGTGAAGATTACATAGACTTACCCAAAACCATAGTGAAAACCCTACTTCACATACCCTAAAGCCTATACCCGGGGTGATAACGAAACCCGCAGAAATATATCCCTCCATATTATCCCTACATAACCCATAACTTGAAAATGCAAAATAACACAAGGTCACATCTACGTGATCCCTCACGTCCTCCTATGCCCTTCTATAATCCCTGAACTTTGAACCTCAAACCAAGAAACTTAAACCCCAAACCCTAAATCCTACACCATAAACCCTGAACCCTCAATGACTCAATGAACCTTAAACCCTGAATCCCAAAAGCTCAATCTTTTCTGACATTTCAGCAACCGAGCCTCCTCTTCCAGGGCCTGGTGAGCTAGGGGGTTTAGGGGGCTTTTGGTTTAGGATTTTGGGGCCCAAGGTTTTCAGTTGAGGGTGTTGGGGCTAGGGCTAGGGCCTGGGAGCTCAAATCTTGTCAACTGGGTTGCTGTTAAGGAACTTAATCGGCATTGGGGAAACCATATTAATAACTATTATACCCATTATGGTAAATTAAGTTAAGTTCCCTAACAGCAAAAACAGCAAAGCCTGCGGTGATTCGGTGCCATGTCATGTTCTTTTCTAAGCGATTCTCAATGCTGGTCACTTCATTCAAGTTCCTTAGGTTCAGGAATCGGCGTTCAAGGTTGAGGGCTCATGCTGTAGGATGCAAATTTCATAGCGCAAGTCTTGGGTTTTTAGATAAACGGTTCAGACTTTGGACTTCAGGCCCCTGCAACACATTGCAGAGACCCTAAACCCTAAGCCCTTACACTCTTAAACCCTAGACCCTGGACCCTGCTTGCGGCACCCTCAAGCTATCCTCACTCGTATGTCGAATGTCGAGCACCATCTACGGCCTACATGTGACCTGCACATGTAAGCCGTGACAAGCTTGCCTTTGTGGGTGCCTAACTTGAAGATGCCAGGAAGAGCTGGTGAATGAAGCCCTCCAAGGAGGCCATACACCACCCAAACCATACACACAGTCTAAAAGTTTAGGGTTTCTAAATGAGAGCACCCTAAACTACCCTTCCCTAACATAGGCCACAACAATCAGCCCGCAGTAAACCGAATCCCAAAAGGCTGGTCGCACAATCGACCCTAAAACTCTATGGTCTGGGTTGCTGTCAAAGACCTTAGATTAACTTACCATAATGGGTTTATATGGCAATTAATATGGGGATTACCCCATATAAAATCTTAAACCGAGTTCCTTAACACACAACCCAATAGTTTTTGCCAAAACCTTTCTCTTGCAGGCATTGGGGCTTGAAACCATGCCCCATTCAGCTCATGTTCATACCCAAAAACCCGTAGAAAAAGAACCCCACTGTTTTGAGAAACCTGGGCTTGAACCCTACAAAACTCCCTCCTCGTAATGGTCCATCATTCAAGGTTGGGGGGTTTAGGGTTTAGGGCTTAGGGTGGAGGAATTGGATATAAGGACTATTGCAGGGAATTGTACAGGGACTACTACACGGATCCATAGCATCCTTCCCTGGTAAGCATACACAACGCCAACAACTGCAGATGAAGCTTATATCCAACTAAAACTGCTTCTGCTGCTACAGCTTCAAAATCTATCTGAAACCCTACGTAGCTTCATCCCTTGAGTTCCAAAGAAAAACAAGAAGTGTCTCGGAATCTTGAGAACCCTCCATGCCCTGAAGCCCGAGACTTGGTACCAACATGATCTATAGTCTAAACTCCTAGTATCCCCCTTAATATCCCCTATAGTAGTTTTTTCATATAATCCCCTATATAATCCCCTGTAAGGAGTTTAGACTATAGCTCATATGCAACGACCTAAGCCTAAAGCAGCCTTAACCCTCAACCCCAAGCCTGCCTAAACCCAAACATGCCTAGTCCTAACCCTAACCCAAGGCCTGCCTAAAAACGCTCACCGGTGGCCCAAAAATTAGTAGTAGCTTCCATCTTATTTTCCATTATCCTTTTATCACCCCTATATACGGCCCTAAAACCAAAATTCCTGAAAAGCGATGCCGTTACCTCGCCTCTGGCTGGGGGCCTCGGATAACGCATCCAAGTACTGCCGCCACCACCACAACCACCAACACCACCACTCAAGCCCCAAGGGTTTAGGTTTAGTGTTTAGTGGAGATTTTTCAGAGTAGTTTGGGGACTATGAAGGGTGCTGGGTGTTCATGGGAGGATGCGGAGGCTCTAACTTGAAGATCCTCCCACAAATCTAGGGGGGCCAAAACACTGACACAAATGGCTGACATCAAGACCAGTACAATAGCAGTAGTAGTTACAAATACAATAGGGTGCAGGACATAAAGAAAATAGTAGCAAAATATACTCACCATCACTACACAAATTGCAGCCATGAACATCAGCAGAACAGGAATGGGTAGCATCAGCTGCAGCAGACACAGCAGCACATGCAGCTGTAGTCTTCAAGATGGTAGCATGGAAGCCTGTCGTCTTAATCAACATCAACCAATGTCGCCACATCCATGGAGGCATAGTTGTAGGAACGCAAGTTGGCTGTTTGGTTGAAATTTCTGTCTGCAAGGTTAGAGTTCGGCTTAAGGCTGGCGACTCAGAAACCGCAAGGAACTCCCATTTGGGAGTTCCCGTAACTGGGTGGGTTAGAAACCCCCTATAGACACCATGTTCCATGTCATTGCCCATTTTCTTCTCCATTCCATTGCTGGGCTACTACTATCCCTAAACCCTAAATAGCAGTTTCCACTTTGTTTTCCATTATCCTTACACGTACATCCCTACGTAACTCTTGGAGGGTGCTTAGCTAAGGATTGGGCTTGCCTCATCTTGCGGCACGGGTGGGTTTGTGTGGGTCTTGAGGTCTCTACACAGAACTTACCGAAGAAGTCCTTCTAGAAGTTTAGGGCTTAGGGTTTGGGGCTTGAGGTGCCCTAAAGCCTAAACTCTAAACTTCAGCATGCCTGAGGCTCCAAAATGAAAACCATCAGCTTTTCTACCTGCAGGCACCTGAAATTGGAGCAGCGCATGAATCTTGATGACACCAGATATAAGCAAGGGGGACCTAACGCATGAGGCTTTACAGCTTTCTGTAGAGAGGGCCACAACTCGTGTATAAGCATGAACCCCGAAGAACAAAACCCCCCAACTAGGCGACACAAACGGTGGCTTGAAACTCTTGGGTTTTTCGCAAGATTGTTTTGTTTATAGGTTCTTTTACTGCACCTAATATTTAGGGGTACGAAAATGGGATCCTAATTTTGGGAGGTACCCCGTAGCCCTGGCTCTTGGGGCTCCCAAACAAGGACAGGTTCATCCTGCGCATACAATATATATATATATCGTATATACTTAGGGCCCAAAGGGGTTCCCATATAACTACCTTAGGGCCCAAGTATATATTCCACATACCTACATGGTCCCTAATCCCTAAACTATAATGCCCGGGGAATGCGCCCTTCGTTTGCCGCTTCCGACAAGAAAGTCGGCCCATTGATATGCCGTGCCTGGAAGGAGTTTTGGGACCCCTTTGACGGGACACATATCAAAACTATATATGTGTATATATATCTGAATATACACACAGAGAGGTTATAGGGGTGGATAGGGTTTAGGGTTTCCAAAGAGCCGGGGCTCATTTTGGGAGTCCCTACAACAAGGATTATGGATCATTGTGGTCGCCTGCACCAACATACCTAGGCGGATATGAGGGCTATGATGGAGTTTGCTCTAGGACACTCGGACGTGTACGGACTCGCAAGCTGAATACCAGGCCTCTTTGGGTTAGGGTCTAGTTTAAGGTTCAGGGTTTACGGTCGAGAGTTTAACCCCCTACACCCTAAACCCTAGACTCTGTGCCGGGATCCTCGCTTGTCCTTTCACACCCCTCCAAATCTCATCCTTCAGACCCCTGGAAACTGAATGGTTTTGTCTTTAGGCTCCTTCTTTTAGGGTTTAGGGTATAGGGTGTAGGGTGTATAGGCTTTAGGATTTAGGGTTTCGGTCTGAATATGCCAGGCGGAACAACAACGATGAAATATACCTACCTCGCTTCATAGTACGTCTATCCTACACAGAGATTATTCCCTGCTAGTCTTGCTATCCCGGCCAGTTGAGTGGGGCTGTGGACGTTCCCTGTGGCTGATAGGGGTTCTGCCTACGTAGCTATGCAGGCTTCATCGGGATCATTCTGGGCAAATGCTGAATCCTGAACCATTCCTTTATTCTCCGCATTACTATCCACATGCAATCCTTGTATGAATTCTAATTATGTGAGATTCGAACGTTGGCTTGACAGAACTTACTCTCTGCGAACAGGAGCAAAACTGGGCAACTGGGGCCGCAGGCGTGGACCGTCACCCAGCCATCTGGCTCCACCTCAGTCAACTAGTAGCTCTTCTTTCCGGTCCTTGCTGGGTCAGGAGTACTTGGTAACCCTTGCTATCCCCGTTGTTAACCTACCTACTAAATCCCCATGACCGGTTCAGGGCATAAGCATAGGGCCCAGGCATTGTGAGACATTGCACACCATGCTTGTACAAGGATTATGACTGGAGTATTTGCTGTCCCTGTCGTGTTGGGGGTAGTCATGCTAGCCTTGCCATCTGCACGAATATTTCTTTTGTGATGATGCATGTTCCTATCATTTTCTCCAGTGAGTGTTCATGGGTAGTCATAACCTCAGGTTTTGGAAGTACAGTAGGGACACCCAAAACCCTGAACCCGAAGCCCTGAGGGTGTAACCGGCATTCGCACGAGGCCATTGGCCAGCGTGACGGTCATGTCGCGCTGTGTGAGGGCCTGTCGCTGAATCTTATGATGCTTAAGACCTTGAAAGGGGTTCATCGTCTCTCTGTCTCTAGACATGTAGATATTTATATATATATATATACATTGGTATATCGCTATATAAAGGTTGTATATGTAGGAGAGAAGGAAGTTATGTAGAAGGAAGGCCACTACAGGGGGCTGCACCTGGGCTCGATTTGTACAACTTTTAATGACGGAGCCTTTTCTCTGAAATCAAATAGTTTTGCCCCCGGCCCATAACGAATGTGGCTACAGTCATGACATGCCAGTGCCAACCAAGACCCTAAACCCCTAAACCCTAAACCCCTAAGCCTAAACCCTAAATCCTAAACCCCTAAACCCCTAAACCCTAAACCCCTAAACCCTAAATCCTAAACCCCTAAACCCCTAAACCCTAAACCCTAAAAGGCCTCAAGCTCGCTCCAAGTCATGTCGCTCCGCTAGTGACTACATAGGACCAACCCCCCTAGAACCCTCCATCCCAACCCTGCCCATCTGCTACATAATCTTTACTGCATGGAACCCCAAAAGGACCCCTAGTTGTGGCAAAAACGGACGGGGACCGGGGATTTACAAAATCAGGGGTCTCTTCCTTTTCATACTTATGGCAGCCACCTTGAAGCAAAGATATAGATAGATGTGTATATATATATATACATACACATATACATATCCATACACATGACATAAAAGACCAAGTGTGTGTACATATATATATATATATACACCCATATATATGTATCGGTAAATTGTATGGGACCCTACGTAACTCCTATACTTGGAGGCTATACTTGGAGGGCCAGGGGGACTTAATAGGCATAATTCTAACCCCTTAAAGCCACAGATAAATCCCAGCTATCTGCGCATTCTTCACCTACTTACTAAGCACCCCTGACCCTCCAAGTAACCGTAGACCCTAGAAAATGCCAACAAAACCCTAGTCTCGATTTCATTCTCCATTTTCTTTTCCATTTGATTCTCCACTATTGGGGGTAATGTCCCTAAACCCTAAACCCTAATCCCTAATCCCCAAAGCCTCAAGCCTAATCCCTAAACCCTATAGACCCCTAAACCTTAATCCCTGAACCCAGTTCACTCCAAGTCTCTAAACCCTAGACCCTTTACTGTAAGGGAACCCCCTCCCCTAGAATCATATGGGAAATTATATAAGGATTATATAGGGATTAGAATGGGTCTACATAGGGAATCTGCTTTTTAGATCCTAAACCCTAAAAACCCTAAACCCTAAGCCCTAAACCCTAAATCCTTTTTAACCCAGAAAACCCTGAACCCTAAACCCTAAAACCCCTAAACCCATTTACCGTAAGGGAACCCCCTCTTTCCGCCTCTCCGGGGAGTAAGCGACGTAGCTCGCGGCTTGTCACTTCCTGCGAGGCGCGCCTGCAGCGTTTTTATCCTTCCCCAAACTAACAGGATGTAGGGTTTAGGGTTTAGGGTTTATACATGTCTCTATATATATATGTATGCTTCCCCAAACTAACAGGATTTAGGGTTTAGGGTTTAGGGTTCAGGGTTCAGGGTTTAGGGTTTAGGGCTTAGGGTTTAGAATTTAGGGTTTAGGGTTTAGGGGTTTAGGGCTTAGGGTTTAGGGTTCAGGTTCCACGGCTTGGGGTTTAGGATTTAGGGTTCAGGTTCTAGGGCTTAGGGTTTAGGATTAAGGGTTCAGGTTGTAGAGTTTGGGGTTGACGGTTTAGCGTTAAAGGTCTAGGGTTTAGGAGTTCAGGGGAGCCCCATACCGCATAATGAGAGAAGATATCTTAAATCATGTTGTATCATGTTAGGGACTGGTATCATGTAGGGTATATTCTGTGACTAAGGCGTATTGGGATTTCTGTGAACTTGCAGCCCAACAAATTGCCAGGTATAGTGCGTATCTGGGAGTGGCTTCAGTATGATATATGACGATTCACGGTTTAGGGTGTTTGCCGGAGGGCCCTCAAACCCTAAACCCTAACCTCAACTCTATACCCTTAACCCGGATGGACATACCCAGACATACAGGGATCGCCATAGATTTATAGAACGCAACATGCCATATTCCTCAGTATACGGCAGACCCTACTTCTGGGAAATCCTAATGCCTGAAAACAACTACACCACCCCACTCCCCCTCTCCTGTGCCATCATCTTTCCCATCTGACTCACCATTATTTGGAGTAACATCCGTGAACCCTAAATGCTACTAAACCCTAGAAGCTAAGATGGAAACCCAAATAGCCCCCTTTTAAGGGGACTGTAGTCCTTATAGGCACCCTTTGGGTTTCCATGTTAGTTTCCGGGAGTGTAGTTTCCATGTCAAGTTCCACTTGATTGTCCCCTAAACCCTAAACCCTAAACCCTAAATCCTAAACCCTAAACCCTAGATCCTAAACCCTAAACCCGCTAGGTTTGTACCATCCCGAAAGCCCTCAAAGCCGAAGCCCTGCTGAAACTGGTCCTCATCCATTCACCCCCAGACTTCATGGCCCTTTGGCCAGAGCCGAAAGGGTTTAGGGCTTAGGGTTAAGGCTTTAAGGCCTAGGGTTTAGGGTTTAAGGTTTAGGGTCTAGGATTCTCCAGGTTGGGGAGGTGGCCCTTCTTCACCATCTCAAAGACCTTACCGATCCTAAAACCTCAACGGAAACGAGCTTAGGGCCAGGCACGATGACATCGTTGAAGTGAGGGCTCTTCCTAAGGCACAGAAGCATGGCCTTTGTGCATCAGCTCAACCTTCCATAATACATTCCCTAGTATCACTGGAAGACTACCCTGGAAATACACATGAGCTCTAGTCTAAACTCCTAGTATCCCCCTTGATAGGCCCTATAACACTCCCTTGTATAATCCCCTATTTCACCCCTCTAAGGGGTTTAGACCCTTAACCCTAAACCCTCTGTAATCCCCGAGAACCCGCTCTAAAAAGTTTAGACCCCACCTAAACCCTAAACCCATTGCAATCCCCTATATATCCCCCTTTAAGGAGTGTAGACTATAGCTCACATGCAGGTTCTGCCTGCGCTTCGGCTACCGCCTGCCAGCACTACTGTATTGCACTGCCGCGCCAAGATCCTTTTCTGGGCCACCCTAGACCCTCAACTTACCGGGGCTTAGTAGGGAGTAAGGGAAAATGTGTGTGTGTGTGTATATATATATATATGTATACATAAGGTTTTGGGTATAAGGTTTAAAGTCTAGGGTTAATAGGGAATAAGGGATTACGCCCCATTTTGGGAATAGATAGCGATGATATTCCATCATACCCCTTGTATTACCGCCAAACCCGAAAACCCTACAACTGCGCAACTTCCGAGAGCTTGACAGGACCACCCACACTTGGCCAGGGCCTCGGCATGCTCCAACACAAAGTTTAGGCTTTAGGGAATACAAATCATAGTAATACTGATTGCGGCATAGCATGGTAATGATAATAAATCAAATAAAAGTTTCCCAACATTTGAAATACATTTTTGGGGTACCTCTTTGAGGTACCTGTTTGGCATCCCTATAATAGAGAGAATTATAGTATTTTGGGATCGTTATTGCGGTCCCCCATCTTGGGGAACTACCAAGAGTCTCCATCAGCCTGGAGAGCTGGAGCTGTCCCTCAGGGTCCTATAGGCTTTTGGGTTTGGGGATTAGGGTTTAGGGTTTAGGGTTTAGGGTTTGGGATTTAGGGTTTGGGGTTTAGGGTTTGAGGTTTAGGGTTTAGGGTTCCAAGAAGCAAGACTGGCGCATGTGCTTCAACCTTCTGATGTTAAGCTTGCACTCGAAATTGAATCTGAGGCGTCAGACCGTGGCTTTAAATGCTGCTGTAAACGTTCTTGCACACAACCAGCTAACCGGCCATTCGTAGAGAATAAGGGAGTATCATCATCATCCCTATATACACCCGACACCATAATCCCTTATTCCCTACTAGACCGCAGTAAGCCAGTCACAAAGCATTGCCACATTGGGGGCCCGGCGACCCTCCGGCGCGCCGGACCTTAGCAGCAAAGAATTTAAGGCAGAACGCAGAATGGCCCGAATTCACCTCAAATTGGGGATTTCCCAAAACTAGGGGTCCCATTTTAGGGGTCCCTATGATAAGGATTATAATATCTTGGGTTTATGTTAGGGTCCCCTGTTTATGGAGACTACCAAATAAACCTAGCTGTTTGAAGATGCAGGCAAGGGGTTGGGGTATTGGAGCCAGCCTGCTCAACTCAGACGACCTTGGGCATTGCCCCCACCCTGTAGCATTCCATATTAGGCCTCATCTCAAGGGCTATATGAAACATATTGTAAGTATTCTCCAACTGTTACAGAATGCGGCCAGTACCCAATTTAGACCTCAAATGAAATCCAGTGTGCTGAAGGTGTCTTACCCTGCATTCTCACACTTGGGGTTCGATTATGTTGGATGAGTAGACACGAGGCCCTCAATTCGGTGCATACTTCAAAGGCAACGAGTGCAACAGTAGAGTAAGCGTGTGTTGACAACCTCTTTTTTGCTGCGGATGTCTACAAGAAGGAACCCACAGGAACCAAGAGGGCTAAGGTTCAGGATGCCGTTTGTGATCGTTCGTGTGTTGGACCCTTGTCCAAGTGGGCAAAAAAATATGATACCGAATCAAGCACCACAACTACGCCTCAACTATCGGCTCTCTACCTGCAACGAGTCCTGGGCTTCCTCCTTACATCCCCTGTCAATAAGGTTTCTGGTTTAGCTGGGAAGGATGAATCTTGCAAGATATGTCCCCAGATTTCCTGCGGTCCATTATCCCTATGTAGCCGTCCCAATGTGACCACCGCAAACTAATGGCAGTCTTTGGGTACCCTATATGCCTACGGCCTGCGGTTCAGGGTTTCATCTCTGCATATGGTAGTTTCCTCAATAGGGGCCCACAAAGTGCCCCTACGTTTGGCAAAGCCTAAACCCAAAACCCTATAATATAACCCCTATGTGACCCGTCTAAAGGGATCCCAAACCCGAAACCCTAAACCCTAAACCCTAATCTTTGGGAAACCTTCCTGTTTTTGAATTCGCGCACTAGCCGGCTCAACACTCTAAACCTTGAGATGCCAAGATGCTGAACCTCTAGGGTTTGGGGTTTGGGGTTTAGGGTTTAGGGTTTTGGGTTAGGGTCTAAGGTTTAGGGTTTAGGGTTTTGAAATTAATTCAGGGTTTGGGGTTTAAAGGTTGAGAGGTTAAAGCCCTAACCGCTCAACTCACATGATTCGCAGAAGTTTTTCGCAGCAACCTTGATACCTTGCAACTCTCCTAAAACACTGCGCAGTGCAGAGCCGCGTGGTTTAGGGCTTAGGCATAGATCTTCCATGTAGGTGAATTTCAACCGCTATGCTCTCAACCCTCTGGCCGTCCCACGAAAGCCTCAGACAACAACACTCTGTCTACCAATTGAATACGTATGCAACCCACACCAACCGATATCCTCCTCAAATACACCCGGAGAACTACCACAAGTGTACATGGGTGTACCTTTGAAACTACTTCCTTTGCCAGAGGATACGAGCTATCAGGATCAACAAAAGCAAGCAGTCGTAAGGACATACTAACTTAAAAACACTTGTGCTTCCGTATTGAAGCAGCACCGGAAGAAAAAACAAAAAAAAAAAAAAAAAGTACCTATTGAAAAGCGCAACACTCACACTTGAGCCTGAACAACCTGTGTAAGCCCTAAACCTGAACAGCAATGCCAGATGCTCAAGCCCCCCCAACCAAAAAGAATCTGAGTCGATATTGAGGAACTTAAACTCAGGTAACACAAGATGGACACATTTTAGACAATAAATTTTCCTTGTCACATATACCCCTATAAGAGTCTCGAGTCCCCATATTCACTCCCCCCTCTGCCCTTAAGCACCAGTAAATGGAGCTCCAAAACCAAAAGCCCACAACACTCCGAGGACCCGCTCCCAGGAGGAGGCCCAGCTCTTTGCGCGGGAGCTTGCTTTGGTTGCCTTGCTGTCGGGGCCTACATAAACGAGCCGATGTTGGTTAATTACCCCAACCCCAACAGCAGGAGCCTATGAATCCCATATGGCTCTTATAAGGTTCTTGTTGTAGGGGTTGGGGTCACCAAAATCCTCTTCTCATGCGTAAGTAGCTGTGAACATGCGGTGCAGGGCTTTAGGTTGCAGAGTTTAGGATTAGAGCCTTTTGACATGTTAACTTCTCTTCGCAACCTCCCTGCACATGAGTTTAGGGTTTACGGTTTAGGGGTTCCAGATGATGTAAAAAATGCCTTGTAAAAGGGTCTGCATAACGTTCGAAACAGCAGAACCTGGAAGAGTTTCACATAGAGATGCCCTCACGGCTCACATCATTCAGCCGGCATCTTAATCGAGGCATCTTAATTGCTATGTTAGTAGGTCTGAGCCTTGTTCAAGAAAAAGCTAAAACATAGGAAAATGGGCTCCTCATGGCCTTCCACTCTCAAAAGAAAGCCCATGTGGAATATAAACAAGCACCATAGTCTTTAAAAGGCCCTTTGTGAGTTCCATATCAATTAAGGCAAGGGCATTCACTTCCGCAATATCGAGATCTTTCAACCCAACACCGGCGACCCTAAACTTTCAACCCCAAAACGATTTACAAGATTCAGCGGATGTATAAGTGATGCTCTTTCGATCATGTAAAAGCAAATGGAAACCACAACTTAGGGCTTAGGGTTTACAAGATTATCGCCACAGGAGTACTCGGAGCAGATTTAGAATCTGATTTAGGTCCTCCTACTAGTCACCCTTATCTAGTCCGGACTAGCTCTTTCACCTTTAAACACTCGAGGTGGTACCTTTGGGGGGGTTGGTAATACATTAGGTTCAACCCCCCACCCAGCAATAGTGATTTTAAGGGACGACAAACATTAGGATAATATGAGGGTCCTTTTATGTTCCCCTTATAACACTATTACAGGGTGGGGATCCTCCAGGTAATACAAAGTTCTGTTATGCTCGTCTGCCGCGGTGTCTGATATTGACATCCCTTTCTGCACCTACTACCTCCCAGTAGCTGAGGATATCAAAGAGCTAAAGCTTAAACCCTGAAAACTTCATGAAGGGTGGGGTCATTCCCCCTTACAGTAACTGTTACCACAATGGGTTTTAGGAGTTATAAGAACCCCCTGAATAAGGCATTAAGGACAGTTACTGCGAGGGGGAATGACCCAAATGAAGGGAGTTTTAGGTACACTGTGAGGAATAGTTCTGGAAAACCATACGTCAACCAGGGCATTCCCAAAATTTAGACCCTCTTGCCACCACAATATGACCTTGCCTGTGCCTAGGATCCACATTGGGGTTTTTCGCGTAAAACCACTGATGGAACCCTACACTTTGCCCCCTAATTCAATTCCATTTTCTCTGTACTTGTCCAGCTGATTCTCCGTAGAACCAGAAGCCTCTCACTACTACATGACCCCAGACTGTAAACTCCTAAGCCCTAAAAATCCTATTTTAAGCATTTTTTGCCACAGGCTTGCAAGCATCTCTCCCTGGAGTATCCCTCACCGGTTTGGCACTGTGCACAACCCTGAACCCTCAAACCTACACCCGCAATCCTAAACCCTACGCTGAAAAAGACTTTAGAGCTCTTTGTACCATCAGTATACGGTAGTTTCCCAAAATAAGCTATTCTCTTTCTAAACTGGGGCTGCAGGCGGCGGCTGAATGACTGGCTGCCGCGCTTGGCGTGCCAGCTGCTCAGCCTAGTTTAGGGTGTGGAACTTAGGGTTTAGGCCGGTTTAGGGTTTAGGGATCGTATTTTAGATTTAGGGTTTAGGATAGGATTTGGAATTTAGAGTTTAGGGTTTAGGATTCACGGTACAACATATGGGGTCTTGGGTTCCGGGTTTAGGGTCTGTTTCGGAATTGCTTGGAGATTCATGGGGAGTTATGAGTCATCTTCTGGGGGTTGCATAGGTGTTCCAGAAGGGCTTTACAGAGGCATACATAGATACATAAGATTTAGGGTTCATGTGCCAGCTACCTGTAAGATTCTAAGTATCTCAGAAACTGTTGCGCAGTACCAAGAACTGTAGCTATCCTTCTGGTAACCCCGATTCTCCTGCTTCTATCCCCAATTATACCTAACCAGGAACCCATTAACCCTATACCCTCAACAATAAGCCGGGTCGGGTGTAGGGCTGAGCTTTGAAGGTTGAAGTACAACACTAGGAAGTGGTCTTGGCTAGCCAGGCATATTGCGCAAAAACAAGCCCGACCCAGGCTGGCAACGAGGACTATAAGAAACCTTAAGACGGTTTAGGCTTTAGGGTCTACGGGTTGTAACTTGGATTTTTCCCTGCCTACAGGGTTTTGAGCCCAGGGCTTGGGGTTTAGGCTTGCGGCTCCGGGTTTTAGTTGCCTCTGTCAAGGAGTTTTGCCCGTATTGCCAGTGGTTGTTAGGTTGCTGAATTCTACTAAGTTTCTTCAAGCCTTGCACGGGGGCTGAGCAAGCATTGACAGCCCTATGTCCTGTATCGTGGTCGGCACCTTGCTCGCGCGCCCGAAGTTGAGAGGACTGCAACGGCGCTGTGAGAAAGTGCAGTTTGGTGCCTGAGTGTGCGCAAAAACCTTCAGGCTTATCGGGGCCGACTATGTGTGTAGGCAGAGTAACAAGCGAGCAACAGAAAATTTGAGACATCTCGCAATCGGCTATGACCCCTAGACAACTACGGATTCCTCGCACGGCCCTTCCAACACCCTCAAGTAAGTCCTGTTCCAAGCGAATGCTCTCACCTCAGCCACATATAAGGCCTTTGAATATAGAAAAGCCCGTCTCCCACATGCATTACACGGCTGGTGAGGAAAAGGTGTTTTAATCAGCAATGATTTTCCGATCTTCTCAAGAAGTGAAAAGATGACTCAAGAAAGTGAGCTTCATGAAATCTATGAATTTATTAGGCAGCCTTGTTCTTCGTAGTTTGTGGGGTTAGAAAATCGGGACCAGGCCAATAGGGAAGGGGTTCGGTGATTCTTGTTCGGGCCAAACAAGAACACCTCTCCCACCCCTTCGGCCCGAACAAGAAACCCCCTCCCCTTCTTGTTTGGGCTGAACAAGAAGCCCCCCGGCATTCAGCGGAGTGAATATCGAGACTATGCCAAGCAATTACGTGGGAATTGTCGCAGCCGCTCCACTCCCCCGTTAGGGTTTGGTGTTTAGGGCTTAAGGTTCGTGAACCCTTCAAAACACTATGCACCCCAGCTTCCATTTCATGTCCCCTTTCCTCACCTAAATTCCATGCAACCGTATATCTGTTTCACCCTATATACCCCAATATGATATCCCTGAACCCTGAACCCTAAACCCAAACCCCAAACCCGATTCACTCCACAAAGGTCATCACCGGCCTGGGCTGCTGCAATAGCTTCTTGCTGGGCTTTTGCTTGGGCCTGCTGCTGCTGCTGTTGCGCCTGCGCTCTGTCTGCTTAACCCGTTGTAGTACAGGAAATGCTCTCGCGACTACAGTTGTGTTGTCAGGATTTATGATTCAGGGTTTATGGACCAGGGGTTGGGTTGTAGAGGTGTGGGATTCAAGGTCTAGGTTTTCCAAAGCAAGGGCCCATCAGGAGAAAAAGGTTATAGAGGGGTTATATTGGGATTGTATTGGGGTTATATTGGGGATATATTGGGGTTATAGAGGGGGTTTGGGAGTATGGCTCAAAAGCGGACATGATTTGGTGGGCTCTAGAAGCCACTATACGGCCCATGTTTAACACGAGGTTTTGGGTTTCCCCAAATCCCCAAAATAAAGACCCGATGATTGTCATATGACTAGATCTTTTAGGGTCCTGATTGCAACGCCTATCTACTCAACATGAGTCTCTCTGGAGGCCGTATTTAACCCCAGCTCTCATTTCATTATGCATGTTCTTTTCCATTTGAGTCTCCATCATTCATACCCCTGAAACCGTATATGAGCTGTAGTCTAAACTCCTAGTATCCCCATGAAAATGCTCCCCTATGTAATCCCCTAAACAACCCCCT
>CAJNIZ010006692.1:71131-92998 GCA_905231905.1 Symbiodinium pilosum | reverse complement strand
TATGTAATCCCCTAAACAACCCCCTTCGAGGAGTTTAGACCCTAAACCCTAAACCCTGAAGCCTAGATACTCCCCTATAGACCATGTATGGCTCATATGCCACAAGGCCCTGGTAAAGGGGACCTTCTTAGAGGCAGCCTTGAAGTCTCCCTTCTGTCAGGGTCGACTTGAAATGTGTCCACGCGGTTTAGGGTCATTTTTTGTGGGTGTAGGGTTTAGCGTTTAGGGAAGCCATTCCCAACAATTGGGTCCTATTTTGGTACCACTAAATACTAGGTGCCGTAATATAATATCTGTCTCCACAACGCTGAGGTCCTATCCTTCAAGGCATCATTGCCTGCTCTCGTTGAGGCTGCAAGACTGTTGGCATGATGTATGTTGCATGCAAGAATCCCTCCAGCCGGAACCCTAGCCTTAAAGCAAGCTGTGTGGATGTGAGCGCCTTAGACCTTGGGTATTATGGCACTGCAGTATATGAAGATCATGCAAGAATTTTAGGATCAACAGTATCAAGCTCTATAACCACTGCAGAATCCAAGTTTCCCTGTCTTTTTCCACGTTCTTTTCCAGAAGGCATGAGTACAGGGCAGGAGCTATGCTCACCTAAAGTTCAGCGTTTAGGGTTTAGGTCACCTACGCGAGCTCCCAACGGAGGGTCCTGAAGCCTCGCCAGAAACCCTACCTCTCTCAAATCTGAAAGGCCGAATTTCTCTATATAGCCCTGAACCCTAAATAGCATCTTTTTATACACATTTCACTAACGCCTATGCTGTATCATCATGCCCGTCTCCATCTCATCTTCCTCTTTCTGTCCCATTAGATTTTCCACTATTGAGGTAGCATCGAACCCTAAATCTTCATATCTCAAAAACCTACAAGAAACCAGGGCACCTGTCTTTGCTGCATCTCCCTTTCCCTCTGCTGCTGGAGCCTCGGTGGAACAGCAAGCAAAGCAACCACCCTCCCCCGAACTACCACAGAAGCCCAAAGCGGGTAAAGATATTGTGGTATGTTGTATTTTTGGGTTTGGGGGGTAGATACTCCACTCAAACTAACATGGAACCCAAAAGGCCCTGAAAAGCGTTATGTCCTTCGGAAAGAGTCCACCGTTGTATGTTTTTGGCAGGGCCTGGCTGAAGCATTTAAAGCTTGACTAAGGCCACACTTAAACCACAACAGCAACAAACGGCACCCAAACGGGATGGTGAAACACCAGGTATAGGGCTTAGGATTCAAGGTTTGGGGCTTGGGGATCCATATCCAGCAGCAGTCGATACATTTTTGCACCTGCACCGGCCTGCCCGAAATACATACAAGCTGCGCAACCTCCCCCAACTCCAAATCCTAAGCCCCAAACGCTAGGTTATCTGGGCATCAGTATGACTTCACGTTTAACACACAAACCTCAGGAACTGGGGGGGCCCTCCCTCCCTGCACATTCAACCTTCAGACCCCCGTGGCCACCTCTACAAAGACTTTTCCGAAAATTAAGGTCTAGGGCTTAGGGAATTAGTGGTCCCTTTTGGGAGGTCCTTTTAATAGGACTATAGTATTGTGGGGCATATGATGGGGATCCCTTCCTGTGAAAACTGGCAAGTTTGTTCGCAGGACATCCGGTTGAAGTAACCCCCGAGAGGATTCCCAAAACCAAGCCCTTAACTCTCCCTCTTTACCCAGCCCGACAACCCCCCCTATCTTGAACCCTAAACCCCAAACTTTAGGGTAGGGCCGGGTAGGGTTTAGGCCTTGGGGTAAGTTCAAGGCCTAAACTTCAAACCTTCGCCGGCCAGGAAGCTCCCTCTGTTGCGCCATCTCCCGCTCACGCTGCTGCTGGAGCTCCTCGCTTCTTGACTTCTGGCTGGTTCCTTGTGTTAGGCTACTGCTACGGCTGCTCCTGCTACGACGACGCACCACTCTTTTCGAACAAGTTCCTGACTTATTGGGTTCTAGTTCTAGTTCTAGCATACTAAGAATCAATCGAAAAGTCGGCCATGGAGGAATGGAACCGAAATATGCCCCTGGAATAAACCCTTTATAGTAGTACCAACATAACCCAATCCTCGATTTGCAACTAACGCCCCTGAACCCTACATCCTACATCCTAAACCCTCACAAGTCCAGTTACTTACTCCCATGTTCCATTCCATTCCTTCACTGACCTACTTACCACTCTAAACTCTAAACCCTACAGTAGCCGCCATGTTCCTGTCGGTCCCTTCCTTCCCCGACAACTCCTCCCCTGACCGCACCCAAGCAGCCCAAATCAATGGCTTTGTTGAAATTTCATTTGAAACTACTGGCTTGCTAAGGGTACAGGGCACAGGGTTTAGGCTAAGGTCAGGTTTATTGAAGATGGTCAAACGCCTGTTTGGGTGTCATTGGCTTTGTATCACTCCTTGCAGTCCACTGATGATGACCCAACCCAGGACCAAAACTGAAACCTGAGGCATTGTGGCCGACACTGTGCCCCCCATAAGGATTTACGGTTTAGGTGTTTGGGGCTTAAGTGTTTCGGGCTAGGGGATCCTCCCGACCAGCATACACACAGCTCAATCCCACGTAATGGCCATCCGCCCAATGTGTTCCCTGAGAACCTCAACGAAAGCCTAAAGCATTCAGGGATCGGGGATTTAGAGTTTAGAGTATGGAGTTTCAGTATGACGGGTTCACGCTTGGGTTTCAGGGTTCAGTGGAGCAAGCAGAGTTCACTTCACAGGGTATAAAGGGACCCTATAGGCATTTTTAGCATATGTTTGTACCTGCATTTTAAAACATGTATATATATACATGTAGATGTATCCCTATAACCCCTTTCAAGGAACCCTATATGAGCTAGAGTCTAAACTCCCAGTATCCCCCGGAATAACCCGCATAGTGGTCCTCATATATAATCCCTTACATAACACCCGTTAAGGAGTTTACACTATAGCTCACCCTTTTTGCATCTATAGCTCACCCTAAACCCTGAACCCTTTTGAAAAGCGCATACATGCCTAACAGGCCTTGAATAATCCCACAAGATCCCTCGAAGCTCCCGCTGCTGCTGTTCGCGCCGCTGCATCTCGACAATTTCGCGCTGCTGGGCAGCCAGGTTCATCCTCGAATGGCAGGGTTTGGGGGCTTAGGGTTTAAGAGTTTAGAGGTTCAGGGTTTTGGGGTTTTGGGGTTTGGGGGTTTGGGGGTTTGCGGGGTTCAGGTTTAGGGTTTAAGGGTCAGGGGGTCAAAGAGTTAATAGTTTCAGGTTTTCCGGCTTTGGTACTCCTCTGAATAGGGGTTGTGATAGGGATCCTAATATGAGGGCACTTTAAAGGATGGGGTCCATTTATCAAAGGTCTAGATTCAGGTTTTGGGCTTTAACTCTTCAGGAGGACTTAAGGTTTTGCAGCTCTTGGTTGCAAATGGTCGTGCTCCGATGTGAACGTTTGGTTCTTATGCTGAGGTGTTCCGGGGTAAGTGAAGGGTGTGAGGTTAAAAGCGGGGGGAGAGCAGATATGGCCTAAAGACAAACAACTGAGCCCTAATGGCTGATGCCCAGATGAATGAACCCTAAACCTTAAACATTAATGAAACCGAAGTCACCACCCTGGCTCATGTTGCCGACATGCTGCTGCTGCTGCTGTCTCATCTGCTCCTCCTGCATTGCCTGATTCCTTAGTTGCGTCAGAAACTTCCATTCAAGCACACTCGCGATCCAGACCTCCTCGAACTCAATACGATACGTGAGTGTAGGATCCATGCGGGCATGTGAGTCATAGTCTAAACTTCTAGCAGTTCCCTTAATAACCCCTATAATGGTCCCCTTTATGGTGGACCTTAAGGAGCTTAGACTATAGCTCGTGTAGAGAGGGGCTTGCTACCCCCTGGATTCTTGCTGAGCCCACGGCATCACAGGTCCTGAGAGCAGTCAGCACTGACAGCTACAGGGAAAGATCCAGACCCCTTGGAGGATCTGAAAATTAGACCCCCTAGGCAAAACCATAATGATCTCTTGGGTCCTGCCCCCACCCAGTGACAGCCTAGTAAAACCCTCCGGGTTCAGTTCCGGGGGTGGTTTTATATGGAAATTTACAGGGTTTCATGCTGCTGAGTGTCGAAAAATATTTATTGGGAGTAGTTTCTGCAAGGGACCCTGGAACTCCTAACCATCAGATACAAACATCTTCAGAAATGAAGTGCGGTGCAACGTCAGGGCTCATCAATGAGATGTGGCTGGCCATATGGATGTATGCTCTAGGAACACGGACGGAATTATGATTTGGGCATGGATGCTCTGGTCTTCGCATGCTCTAGGAACACGAACGGAATTATGATTTGGGCATGGATGCTCTGGTCTTCGTACGCTCTAGGAACACGAACGGAATTATGATTCGGGCATCTCTAGGCACACGAATGGAATTATGATTTGGGCATGGATGCTCTGGTCTTCGTATGCTCTACTAACACGAACGGAATTATGATTTGGACATGGATTCTCTGGTCTTCGTATGCTCTAGGAACACGAACGGAAGTATGCTTTGGGCAGGGGCCGCGACAATGACGAAAAAACGCAATTCGCGCCGCCCTCGCGCAGCAAGCGACAGCCCTCAAGCACGTGTCCCTCGTGCCACGCAGGCCACGCTTTTCAAGGCCTCAACATAAAACACCCGAAAACCGTGCGCATTTTGTCGTGGCGCGAAACGCGCATATTCTCGTCCCGCCGAAAATCAGAAAGCGGCGGCGGCTTCCGAAGGTGCCAAAATCACCACGCTGGCCAAGGTTTTCAGCATGTGTGTGAAATGACCACACGAAGAGTAACGATGCGCGGCGCCGTTTCGCCCCCAAAAACCAGCCCCGTAACTGAACCCGTTAGGTAAAATAAGAATAGTATTAAGGGCTATATCTAGCTATAGAGTATGTATTATCCCACTGTTGCCGGGTGGGGACAAGACCCAAATGATTCACCATGTAGTCCCTAAACGTCAACCCCAAACATGTTATCCTGGCAGATCAAGGTTGGTCTGCCGTTACCTGAGCTGTAATCCAAACTCCTAATACTCCCCATATAGGATCCTCTATATACCCCCCTTTAAGGAGTTTACGTAGACTATAGCTTACCTGATGGAAGTGCTGGTCAACCGTCAAACTATCATAATATGGGATTTTCTCGAAAATGTTCTCTATGATGCTTGCAGGAGAACTTTAGGGTTTGGGGTTTGGGGTTTAAGGTTTAGTGTCTAGGGTTCAGGGTCTAGGGACTACATGGGGATCATGATAACAGTCAATATTGCCCTAGAGACTAGACTAAATTACCAGAGGGACCCCTAAGTCCACTATTGGGGGGGTTCCAAAAAGTAGGCGTACTTTTTTGGGGGTACCCATAGTAAGAATTATAATATTTGAGGGACTGTTTGGGAGCTCCCTTATTTTGGGAAACTACCATTCAGGGTCTCAGGCTAATCTTGACAGCAGCTCCTATGATGCCGCCACAGGACCACTAGAATCCCTTTTTGACCCCTATATCCCCAAGGCACGCCCTTTTTTGGGGAAAGTCTGCATCCATAGGAAGCAAGCTATCGTGACGAATAGCCAAGCATTTCTGGTCAACATGCTATGGTAACGTCCATAAATGTTCGGCCAAAGCCTCTTTATGAATTTAGAGATTCCTTACAAAATAACCTCGAGCACGCAATATATTTGAGAACAAATCCCCTCCCCCTAATATTAAACTCTCCTCCACCCCCCAAATATCAAATACTCCCATTACGTGGTATATTATAGTATATTGGGAATATTCAGTATTAGGATATTAGGGGGGGGGGTTGGGGTGTTAATATTAGGCGGGGGGGATTAACCAACCAAGGTCATCTCAAGCGAGATCACGCGCACGGATTTTGGAAACTTCCCATCAGAGTGAATTTCAGCCTCAGGGTCACCTGACATAGACCTAGCCTTAACCCTTTTTGTGATGTCTACAGTAATCCTAAACCGGAAGCCCGAAATCCTGAACCCTTAACTGTGATGTAGAAGTCTAGAGAATTACCAATAGTATGGTCTTAGGTTCCTTGTATGATTACGGCGCCGCACAGTCTGGGGTACCTCAAACCAACCTCAACATGATGTTGGTAATTAATGTAGACCCCTGATTTATAGACCCCCTCCTTGCAAGGGCCTGAATATTAGGATCCCTATTAAGGGGAGGGCGGTTATTAATCACGGGTCCAGGTTATTTAGGCCTCACATTACTCTTTCGAAGACCTCACTTGTCTGCAGCAGATTTTGGAACTCTCCCACACTTTCCCGCGCTCCTTGACGCGGGGCCTCCCAGCTTTAGCAGCAAACTAGGATTTTGGGTCTAGGGCCTGCGTTTTCGCGCAAGGATTTCGAGCTTTGCGTTTCGGGTCTAGGGTCTACTTGAGTGATCGCTTGACTTATGCCCTATAAGCCTGTTGCTAAGTAGACTTACTAAGTCATGAAAACCTCTACGTAAGGCTTTTGTCTGAAAATCTTGACTCCCCGTCGAGGGTTCTCAAAACGAGGATGGAATAGTTTGAGGGCGGCTGTATTTCAAACCTTGCTTTCGACGTCGAGAAATTACCGAATCATGAGACTGAATGATAAGAGCCGGCTCTTGAGTGCATTCATTCGATTCTGCTCATTACATAAAGGGTACTTGGAAAAGCGAGGAATTTAGAACCCTTAACCCCAAACCCAAACCAAGTAAACTGAATAACTTCGGCAGCTCAATTTACTCGGTGCTAGGGGCTTATGCCTCGAGTGTCTGTGACTCGTGGTATCACAACCCTGTTGCAGACCCTAGGCTTCATGGTAACCCTTCTCAGCGGGACATAGCGTTCAGGGTTTAGGGTTTAGGGATACAGGGGCTATATGAGGGCTGTATGGGCTACAGCCAGTATTCCCCAGATAATGGATGCGCATGGGTTCCGTATTAGAGACTATATCAAGGACTATACTTAACTACAAGAGTCCCTGAATGAGCCTAATATTGACAGACCCTAAAGCCTAAACCCTAAACCCATAGGGCTTAAGGTTAATCCCGACCCCTCGAAGTTACCACCTGATTTGATGGAGACTGCTGGGAGCGAGGGTCTGGCGATGGTCTTGCTGTATAAGTTGTTTTACAATCCCTTCGGACTTTTACGTCTGTCAACACCGTGTAGGGTTTAGGGTTTAAAGTTTAGGGTTTAGGGTCCAGAATTGAGGGTTCAGGGCTTAACCCCAACACCCCAAGTTAGGGTCCTATGAATGCCCTACGATAGCTACAGGGTCCCGACTTTAGGGAATGGGGTTACTAAAAGTCCTCTTTTCATTTCTTGCCCTATGCTGAAGCGTTGATTAATGAGCAGCTCATGTTCAACTCCTCTCAGGGTGGAAACCCCTAAGCCCTGAAACTCATCTATCATCCCTACAACCCCTATAGTATTCCATATGCCCGCTAGCTCTAGAAAACCCCCAAGCCCTAAACCCTTTTTGCATCTGGGCTCGCAAACAAACCCCAAACCCAGGCCTGGACTGCACGTACCCAGAGCTCTAAAGGAAGCTACTAATGAGACCCCCTAGTTTGATATAGGGAACCGTTTGGAGATTATATGATGTATGTTATGCTTCGCGGAAGGATCTCATACTTTTCTGGTTGCTTCCAGGGGTCTGGAAAACATGCTGAAAATCTAAACCCAACTCGAGCCAAAAACCCTAAATTCCGAAACCCTCAACCCCTCAACCCTAAATACCCGAACCCCTCATCCCAAGACCCTAAACCCTAATCCTTAAACCCTAGACCCCAGCAGCCTGCATGCCCATCTGCTGCATCTGCCTGACATGGAAAAGGACATTGGCGTATCATCCCTTCCCTGATAGGGGTTTAAGGGGTTTAAGGATTTATGGTTTTAGGATTTTAGGGCTTTAGGATTAGGAATTAGCGGTTTAGGATTTTAGAGTTTTAGGATTTAGGGTTTTAGGATTTAGGGTTCAGGGTCTTAGGGTTTGGGTTAAGCGCAATAACAGCGGGTAATACCAGTGATTCTAGCCCCAAAGCAAGACCCTTTTAAAGATAGCTGCTGTGACCCCACCCCACCCCACTCCTCATAATGGACCTTCCCCCCGTTTTTTGAAGGCACTGTTTTGGCAATATGAAACGGGCCAGGGGCCTGAATAACTACGAATATCATGTTGAGGTCTATTGAGGTACCCTATTCGTTGGGCCCCTATAGAAGATTTCCGGGGGTGGCAGGGGGAGTCATTGCCAGGGACGGGGCTGAAGGGCAACAGGACGTGGTAGGTTGTAAAAGGTCCTACTTGGAGGGTCAGCGGGACTTTGAAAGTATATTGATAGCCCCCATAAGCCACATAGTAACCCCGAAGCTTGCCATATTAACCTACTTACTAAGTCCCCCTGAGCCTCCAAAAATTCATGGTTTGGAAATTAAGCAAGGTTTTGGACCCTTTTAAGCACTTGAGGGTTCCCCAAAATGAGGGGTACCTTTCCGGGGAACCCTATAATAAGAATAAGAATGCTTGAGGGGTCTATAGTGGGGTCCCGCTATTTAAGGAAACTACAACTTGGAGTTGTGCAGGTATCCAACGGTCTATCCACGTCAGACCACATCGGACTGCACACCCTCCAAGTTGGCCTGACCTGGTGGTACTACTCTGACTCAGCTAGCACCCTACCTTTAATTGTGCATGTCTCACCACTCAGATGATTGATCGCTTCTAGTGCAACTCTGATTGCAACTGCTAATTCAACTCAGCATCAGCGTCGCTGAGGCGATCACTGGTTTGGTCCTGCTTGCGGAAGCTTGTTGGCACCTCACAAGTATGCTTCAAGTCATAAGAAAAAAAAAGCGCTGGAACCGTGGGTAGATTCTTCCGGTGAGATTCTAGCTGCAGTGAAACCCACTACTGAAAGTAATACCTCATCCAGGGAGCTGATGACTCTTTTCCTGTCTCAGGGAAACTCAGGGCGGATCGAACCCACACGTCTGCTGAAGCGAGCGCCCAAGCCCCACCTACCCGCCTATCCCGAAGACCCAAGCACAAGGGGCACACCCCCTCAAACTAACGTGAAAGCCCAAAGAACTTACAATGACCACTATCCCTCAAGACGGGAATCACTTACATGTTTGTATAAATGCTTGGACCCTCTGAGGTGCAGGCCACGCATAGCGTCCATCTGATTGCGATTGCCCTGACAGTTGAGCACTGCTGACTGGCGTACAGCTGCGACTACTATTGTTACTTCTGCCAATATTAGAGAAGCGACTCTTACAAGTACTCTTACTGCAAGATTCACTGATACTGTTTCTGATCCTGCGACTTTATTGCTGCTGAACACGCATGGCTCCAGTTATTGCTATTATCACTGCTATTACTATTGCTATTTCTTCTGAAGCCACGTGCCTATTGCCGGTGCGGCAAACAGTTGCTAGCATCCCCACTATTATTCCTATTATTACTGCTATTGCTTTATTACTGTTATTACTCTTATTACTATTACTATTATTACAATTATTACTAATGGTACTAATAATTATTGATGATAATATTAGTAGTAATAGTAAAAGTAGCAGTAATTACAACAATCATTGTGATAAACTGTTGCCCTTCTGTCATTTATATCATGCTTCTTTGCTTTTCGAAGTACAGCTAGTAAATGCCAGTTGTCATGGTTGTGTTGAAATGGGTATCCACAAGACCCCAGCTCAAGCAGAGCGTTGCGTAGACAACGCCAACAACCACGCCCTTTTCTGGTAACCCACTTTAAGCTCCTTGAATACAATCTAGAATAGTGATCTGAAAATCATGCAGCATTGGCCATCACTATAATGGCCCTTAAAAAGACCCGGGCAATGCCTGCATTCCCGCATTGTTGGCATAGGACATTCCGCCACCCTCAGCCGAACGAGCAGGATGGCTAGCAGTCAAAAACGAAAGCTGGCTACTGTAGACCAAGGCCCCTAAAAGGAGGGGGATTATTAATAAGGGGTCTACACTAGTGCAAAGCGGGCACGCGAGTAGAAATGCCGAAAGAGGGTAGCCATAAGATTTGGGACGTGCTTCTCCAGCGCTTTTTCCAAAGGAACCCAGCTTTCTGTGCATGGAAACTTGCTAGGCTGGCTGGACGCTGATAAATAGGGCATCCTCTACATGCACAAATTGGAACATGATCACGGCCACCACTGAGTGCTGTATGACAGATAAGACAGGTAAATGTCGCACAATCATGCGGCAACTGCGCCATGGGAGATAAACAGGCCTATGACATCAGGTGGCCTAGAGCGCATGCTTCGTGGTACAACACACACGGAATCTTGCCCGGCGTGTGTGGTTTGCTCCCCTGCCAAGGGTAGCAATAAAAGCCTTCAAATCGCACAAGGTCCGCACTGTCCCGTTTTGGCGGGACAGCGTCTCTTCGGCATGGCTTGTCATGCCAGATTAAAAAATACCCAGAGGTAGCCTGGACCGCTAGCAGATATTGCGGCGGGCGCCAGATGGCCTGGCATGTATCTTCGCTGTACAACAAGAACAGGTTTGCCCGAAACATGATAAGCTGCTCAAAATCTTATCGGCAAACCAATGGCTTCAACAAGCTCATGATTGGGAACGTGTGTTTCGCACCCTCCCCTGCGGGATAGGTGCACAAATTCGCAAAGGCTCACATATTCGCAGCCGCCACCCTGTGGCAAAAAAAGGCACCACATTACATTGCATTACATTACATTACACCTTCAGGCTTACCTGCATGATGAAATCGAGACAAAGCTGCGTAGCACGTGCTGGCCTGTGTTTACCATTCGCAGAAAAGCAGGGCCTTTTTGCCCAGGGCATGCAATAAGCTCTCACAGCATACTATTGTTGTGCGCCATGTAGCTTTTGAAGAATCTCCGGGTGGCAGCAATGGCGCACCCTCCCTGAGGGCGACAGTGCCTTGCAAGCAGCTCGTCGACGAGAACAAACCAACATCGCCATGCCTCCAGACCAGTTCGGGCTTGTACCGTTGCTTGCCCGCCACATCAGAAATCACTGTTGGCAATGCCAATGGAAGATCTGCCGCAGGCGTGACCGGTATACATGTCCGCGAGGCTGTGAAGCTCCCCTTCCCTGCACATGGCAGCTTCAGCGGGCGCTGCCCAGATGAGTGTGGGAGGCCAGCGTTCTCGTGCACTCCTGGCAGGTTGAAGAAATCTTGATTTGGACTCTGTCCGCCATCGCTATAGCTGACACTCTCAAGCAACTTCAAACCTTCAATGTGGCCATATATCTGACAGGCCAAGTTTTCCGCGTCCATGTAGAACAGTGTGCCATCTTCGCTTGGCACCACGCCATTGATTGCAACCTTACAGCTGCGAAACACGAAGTCACATAGATCTCTGCCTTCTTGGGGTCCTGGAGGCTCGGGCGGCCATACCCGACACAGCTGCACGGGGACAATCGTCATCTCATCCGGATGTTCTCTGGCATAGAGTAGCTCTTCATACGTCTCATAGGTGCCGGCTGTCTTTTCACCATAAGCTGATGTGCACAAGGCTACCAGAACTCGCGCGCCGCAAAGACCTCGCCTAGTCTCGTACCCAAAATCGTTCTTTGTGTTCACGAGGAAGGTCCTCTATTATTACGATGATCACAATCATTACTATCATTTCCAGAATTACAATTATTACTATTACTACTATGATTACTATTATCAATTATTACTCTTAATAGTACTATGACGATTACGGCTCTTATTATTACTGTTACCATTCTGGTCCTGAGTCCCATTTCGCGGAGGTTCTGCTCCAAAGCCTTGAAGTAGTTGATTTTGTCCTTCCAGGGTCTCATTGCCTGTGTAGGAACCCCAGTCGCAAAAAGTGCATTAATGCGTGTTACCAGGTTACTACCAGCGCTACTGCATCTTCAAGGAATTTTGGCTTAAAGGATCAGAGGCAAGGTCCTTAGATGTGAAGCGGCCAGACAGCATAACGTGGTTCCGACGATTCCCTTGTTGGCGTGCTGTTGGAGACACTTCAATGCTCGAGGGGCGTGACGAATCTGCCAACGTGCAGGGGGAAGCTGCAGGTTTTGCCGGCATGAATGCAGCGCCCATCTTTGTCAGGTTTTTTCTCAGGAGAATATGTGTGAGTATGAACACAAGTGTTATGCGCACATGCGGCACACCCGGCCTGCAAGGAATGAGTAGCGGCATGTAGCGGCTACCATGATCCAAGTATTGCATGCGAAGTTCCTAATGCTCAGCTTCTTGGCTGCGAACGGACCATGGTGACCTGTCGGACTTGCGTCTGGGCAGATGACAAAGCAGATCGGAAGCGTGAATAGCAGAGTCAAGAATGAAAAAAGGAACACGTCCTTCATGATCGACATATGAATCCACAGGGGAATGTCATTTGTCTGACCATCCCAATCCCCTCCCCCTACTATTTGACACCCCAACCAACACGAAAGCGAAATATTTCAAGAAGTTCATAAGATACTATAATGAGAACATTTCATATTACGTGCTGGTACGAAGCGCATCCTACAATTGGCGTCATCCAGGTTCAGCGCACACTCTGTTCTCCGTCCAGCAGTGTAGGGAAACAAGGAGGTAATCTAGCCTGTTGGTCCCCAATAGCATCACCGAAATAAAACGCCCCCATCCCCCTGACTCTGTATATTCCCATAATATATTAAGATATCCTTTGGTGGGGCTGTTTCATGTTCGGAGGTGAAAATGTGCGTCCACGCACCCGCGAACCCCTGAATCCCTGCTTGGAGGGCGGGGACGAAATAAGTACAAGTAGGTAGGGCTTTGGTTTTAAGATGAGGCGGACTGGGTAAGTATACTTCTAATCCCGATCAACCATTTCACTACCAGAGTTGTCCCTACACTAAACCCAAAAGGACCTATTCTTAACCTGCTTAAGGAGTCTCCTGACCCTCCAAATATAGATTCCAGCGAGATCATACGATGGCCATACGCCATCATACGCCTGATAGGAATCCCAAGCTACAACCCCTGACAGAAAACCTTTCCCTACATGCTCATCAACATAACTCCTATGTACTCCCCAAATCTAACCCGCATCATCCTAGTAGAACCACTGCAAACCCCTGGAGTCTCTAGAGTCCCCCTATGTCGAAGAAGCCCCACAGTTACTCCCTACGGATCCCAAAACCTATTAGACCCTAACCCCCAAAACCCTAAACCCCAAACCCTTGCAGCGATTGGGTCGCTGGCACCCATCATGCTGTCCAGCCTGCAGCATGAGCGATTGAGGACTTAGAGCTTCTCGGTTTAGGGTTTAGGGTTTAGGGTTTAGGGTCCAGGGTTTAGGGTTTAGGGTTTAGGGTTCCGTTTGTATAAAGTTGAAACCATGGGCCAATAGTATGGGCCCTTAACCCTGGGATCCTTAAGTACCTACTGTATACTATACATATATAAATATAAAAATTGTTATATATATATATATCCTCAAGGGTCCTAAGAATCCCCTTGAACGGCTTAAAGGCCCATGTTAAGGGGACATACTTGTAACCTGAGATTGTAGTGATAATGTAGGTTTCGCTTTTTGAGAAGCATCTACATTCTCCTATTTAGAGCTGTGAGTTTGGGAAGGTGTAGAATGGTGGGTGCAACGGCTCGGGAGGAAGCCAAGAATTAGGGAGAAAAAACACATGGAAAACTCTGGCCCTATCCTTTAGATGCCCTTACACTCCTGAAGAAAAAGGTAAGAAGTGCCTGCGTCTTCAAATCGCCTCCAAGATGTGAAAAAGCTCAGCACTTGAATCCCGACAGAGAAACTTAAATTTGATGAACATCCCGCGTTCTCCTGTGAGACCCAGCAACTCCCAAACGTCCTGGAATCCCACAATTTGACAAAGCCCCGACACTGCTGCAGAATACTTCGGATCCTCCCTGGAACACGCCATCCTTCGGCCTACGCTGTGTGTTCCCAAGGGATTACATACACACAAATATGATGCGCATACAAGTATGTATGGTCTGATTGCTTCTAAAAATCCTTTCCTTATTCTCAAGATGTTCCTTCGCAACCCCTGGCATTGACAACTGCCCGCCCTTTTGCACTCTCAGAAGCACGGCTGCCCAAAAGCTACGGCGAGAGCTCAGGATGCCGTGACGGCAGTGCATCCAAAGCATACGGGAAAACTTCAGCACCTGGATTCCGGAGTCAATCTACAATTATATAGGGATAATGGAAAAGAAAATCGAAACTACTATTTAGGGACTTAGGGGTTTAGGGTTTAGGGTTCAGGTGGTTAGTTTTGGGTTACAGGCAAAGGCAAACGAGAATACTCCACATTAGTTGGCAACCACTGGGTTCTAGTCAGGACAGAAACATAATATGTTGCAGAGGACCACCCTGACCTCCTGAAGGCCACGGCCATGCCGATGCTCCGTTTTTGGCAACATATTCCATTGCTCAGACGAGCGCGTAATTGTGTGAGATCCATGATTCTGTGTTCTCCATGTAGCATGTCTTTGAGTGATGCCTATGAAGGTAACTATGAACTGGTATAGGTGGGTCATAACCTGCTTATAGTTCAAGTGCTTGCCTATGTAGGTCTGAAATCTGCCAGGGTTCGCGATCCACCGAGCTCTGTAGGCAAACAGTCCTCACGCAATCAGGCAGTCAGGCAGCAGATGCGACTTTGCTGAGGGCACTTACTAACCTAACACAAAACAAAAACCCTGCCCTGCGGAAGTCAAATCTTACCGTAGCACTTGTCAAGGAAGCGTGCAATGTCTAAGCCAACCACGGGACCCTAACATGGGCTGACCTGCTTACTGGGTCCCCCTGATTAGGTTTGCAGACATGAATGAAAGTACTTTCCTTTGAATAGCTAGGAATGACGGAATGGATCCTTATAATAGTCCTATATAACCCATAGTCTTCCAGTTTCTTTCCCATTCCTTCATTCCCAGCTAACCAAAGGTAAGAGTATTCAAGCCCCGGGATCAAGGGCCCAGACTAGTGACTAGAGCCCATAGTTCCAACTTTACACAGGCGGATGGCAAGGCCCTTGGCAGCTACGGCTTGAGAGTGCATACCCTCTCTCTCTCTCCCTCTCCCGCTCTCTCTCTCTCTCACAAACGGACTCGAGCACGACAGCCGCCACACAAGCTATGAGAGTTGTTCTCTCAAGGTTGCAATAAGATAAGAAACCTAGCAAATGCACTCTGCACCATGAAATCTAAACCCCGAACCCTATCCCCTGAACCCTACACCGTACTAAACTTGGCTGAGATGACTACATGCTGATAGAAGTATGGCCTCTTTTCACCACCACCCTTTAAGTAGCCGCGTAATTAACCCTACATACGCCTGATTAAAGGAGATTGTGGGGGAGTGGTGTGTAAACCTATGAAACCACTTTCACCTTTTCAAACCTACACTCTGAGGGCCTAAGTAACAAAGAAGAACTTCAAAGGGCGCCCTTAGTTGATGGGTTTAGGATGCTTCTCCGAGCAAATGTTAGAACTTAGAGTTTAGGGTTTGTTGGGTTAAGGGTTCAAAGTTTAGCTCGTATACAGAAGCTTACCGGTCCTTGCTAAAAGAAGCTTATTTGAGGTTACATGTGATATACGATGCATGCATCGTTAGTAATACCAACACAACAGCCCCATACGCCTGAAGGCATCAGCAGGCTCGTGAGAGCCAAGGGCATTCTACATTTCCATGTGCACCGCGGTCCGCCCCGAGGTGCCACAAAAGCTCATCCGGGACCTCTTGTTCCAAGGAAGTGCTGAGAAAAAAAGCTCCGTAGTGGGTTAGGACTTCAGTTTCCTTGGGTATGGGGCTGTTATGATACCCAATAATGGACAGTCAAATGGAAAAGCAAAAATGGAAAATGATATGGAAACTGGGGTTATGTAGGGGTTTATAGGGTTTAGGGTTACGTGGAGGGGCGCCAAGGATACTGGTAGTAATATGAATGTCCCTCTCCATTTTTTTACCCCGATATCTGTTGGGCCTGACCCAAACTAGACACATGTGCGGCAAATGGCTTTGCCCCATGCCACTTACTGAGCGAAAGCTTAAAGTATGGATTAAGCCTAAAGGCCTGGCGTGCCGAATGGTTTCAGGTTTCGCCTCGCCTGCTGAATTTTGTCTGTTTATCCGTCGACAGTGATATCGAAACGGCTCGCTCAGTTCCACCTCAAACATTGAACACCGAAAGGAAGCCTATAAAAACTAGAAGTTATCTCCAAGCGGGTACATATGCATGGGGTCCCATGTCTCTGGAAGATTCCTGCTGCGTGAATACCCCCGAAAAGTCTGACCCCAAAGCCCACACAGCCCTGAAACCCCAAACCCCTAAAACCTCAAACCTCAAAACCTAAACCTTAAACCCTCAAAGCCTAAACCCCCTAAACCCTATCACCCCAATGCCCTAAAAGCGAAGAAACAAGTGTGTGATCAGGAACCTCGGAGCTGAAGTGAATCTTTGTCAGCGTGTCTTCGTTCCTTGACCAAGTTAGGGTTTGGGCTGGTTGATAATAGGGAATCAGGAATGGATTGCTATAGTAACCCCAAAACTATAAAAAGGCTTTTCCAGTCCTTCCTTCCGTGCTCAGAAAAAACTAAGCTCAAGGTGGAGACAACGATGACGAACTGGCCAGCTCACAAGAAAGGCGTCACTAGCGTCACTCAATATTTCACGGTGCCTCCGAAAGTACCATGAATCTGCAGCCCCAAGCAAGGGTCCCCAATGCTGCTTTCAAGGCAGAAAATTCTTCTCGCACTTCAGCGGGCAGAGAAGCTTACAGTCCTTCTGTAGATAGGATGCAGATACTGGACTTGTAAGTGCATGCAGTGTATGCCCAACATGCCCCATATGACCTCTCTACCCGGGGAAGGCTCCAGCGATCAGGTCAAGACATGCCCAAAGCATGGACCAGGAAGATCCTCCTTGAGCTGGTTAGGGTTTAGGGTTTAGGGCTGTAAATACCTGTCCCAAAAATGGCCATAATGCAGGTTCCCTTTGTGGCTAGGACTCCTTTTGGGGAAGTGTGTTCCCAACGCTCTCTCCTTCAAAAGGACCTTCAGGGCAACCCCACATATCCAAAAGGATTGCGCTGCTTCACATGGAAACCAAAACCCCTTTGAAACCCAGATCTCTAGGCAAAAACTCCTTGAAAGTAAACCGGCAACCCTAAACCCTTTAAAAGAATCCCTAAACCTTTTGAAATAAACCTTGCACTAGGCACTTCGTATCGCAAGAGCCTTGTGAGGTTATGGCTTTCAAAAATACCTCAAACCCAAACCGCCTCCAGGCTTTTAAGAAGCGAATGAAGCAATGCCCAGGCACAGGAACGGTCGAATCAGCACAAACCTCAAATTCCAACTTGCTTAAACATTCATCGCCCAAGAGACAAACATCATTTGTGCGCCCGTCCCTTGTCCTTATAAAGCCTAATGACTGACGTAGAAACCTCATCCTGGTTCATGCTAACTCTATCCGAGCCTTGACTGCCCCAACCCCTTAAGGCCCTGAATGCCATGCTTCTGCAAGTAATGTGTGTAACACTGGTGAGAATGATATGCTCACCAGAAAGCCTTGTAGCCGCAGTTTGCTGGAAGCACCCGAAACTCCAAATACATCCGATCCCTGACGCCCAAACTCAGTAATTCAGGCCCTTCCAACCAACTGGGGCTAAGTAGGAAATATCGGAGTATATGAAATTCTATAGGGACTGTTTAGGGAGCATATGCCCTTATTCCCTACTAAGACTAAGAACCATTGTCTTCCGAGGCAACACTGAAGATCCTGTTTCTGTTCACTCAGCGTCTTCAGGGTGAACTGCGAGGGCGACAATCCAAAGGGGTCAACTAGCAAGCAGCCAGGGGGCAGTGCCTGAAAGATCCAGGGCGCATTCACCACGAAAATATGCGCCTGGGTTTTGCATGGTTCCCTACATGCCCTTTTCTAACATCACTTTGGAGGTATTGCGAACCCATTTTCACCACTTAACGAGGTGATGTTCATAAAACTCATAAGATGGCAAATGCAGGGAAACGCGGTTCAACCTTCTTCAAAATGACAATAGTCCTTGCCAACTAGCATGCCGGAGTCCCCAAACCCTATTCAAACTTCCCTCGAGCAGTCTAGCACCATGATTCAATATTTTCCAGTGTGGAGGTTGCTAAGTGTAAAACACCCAGAGCAGGATCCAGGCGCAACCGTGTCCGGATAGTGTGCCTCATCGATCCTCATGGTTCATGGTGGAAGTGTCTGCAAACATGGGTGGAGGCTCTGAAAACCGGGGCGCCCCTCAAAGTCGAAGTAAACTATTCTCAGTATCACGTCACTATTAGTAGTATTGGTAGTCTTAATATTATAAGTAGTATTAGTAGTATTAGTAATAGTAGCATTCTTGCTATTATTCAAATAGGCCCTAGAAGTAAAACTTCCTAATGTTGGACTGCCGTTAGCAGCACGTCCTCTCCTGATTGCATACGTGCTTTGATTGAAAGCTCTGGGTGAGTTTGGCCTTCGTATGGGATGCCTGCGGGGTGTCATTACACATTTAAACCTTTTTTCAACCCGGACTTAAGCGACTGCACATTTAAAGCCTAAATTCAAAACCCTAAACCGCACAGCCACGACAAGCCCAGTTAAAGCCTGAAACAAGCACACGAAAACACAAACGACAACTTTATGTTGGGTCATTCCCCCTTACAGTAACAGGTACCACAAAATGTAACATGAGTTATACGTTTGCTTTAGACTCAAGAAAACACTCGGACGCTGAAGTTCACGACTCAGTGAGAGTATATTATAGTATAACAGTATTTAATATAAGGGAACTTGCAGACGATGACGTGGACCGCGAGGACGGACCAGAATCTAATAAGATATAGCACAATATAGCACAATCTCTTATAATATACTAATATATACTTCACTATACTATAATAGATACAGTATAATAAACTATCATATGGCACAGCATATTTTAGTATAATACAGTGAAATATACGACAATGTACTATAATGTACTCAAATACTATAATATCGTACCTTTGGACAAGGTTCCGGCTGACAGCAGCAAAGGCTTTCACCAGACGTGGCGACATATGCCAGGCACCCATCCTCGAGACGGGGTTATATACGGGATACATAGGGAGAACGGAAAAGAAAATGGAAACTACTCTAATGGTCTCTAATGGGTTATATACGGCATACAGGGACTGTATAGGGGTTATTTTCGACTTTTGGTCGCTGCTCTTCGGCTCTAACCACTACTCTTGTAGGTCCTAGTTAGGTCAATTCCTACTACAGTAGTAGCCCTAATGTGGGGTTAATAAGTCCTTGGTATACCTACAATAGTCCCTCGTGGTACCCAATACTGAGTGGAGGATTAAGTCAAGGTGCTAGGCTTTTTGGCTGCAGGCCTGCGATTTGTTCCACGCATGTGAAAACTGAGGGAATGCACACAGACCCCCAGAAGCTGCGGGGATATTTTGCCAAAGGGAAGCGGAAAAGATGCGTTTGACAATCGTTTGTCTCTATAGGGACTTGGTGCACATGTCGGCGTGTGTACCCAAATCTGGGCTGCAGAAAGTCTCTATGAGTCATAAAAGCAGTAATAGCCGTGATACGAACAACAACGGTAATAACAACAACGGCAACACAAAGAGTCACAATAAACTTGGTAAAGCCAAAACCCCCTAAAACCTAAAACCCTAAGACCCCAAACCTTAAAACCCAAAACCCCTAAAAAACCCTAAAACCTGAAACAACCATCGTAACATACCCTCAGAAAGTTGCAGCCAAAGCACCCGTCCATGTCCACAATCAGAACGAAACCTCCAGGATGGGTCTAGGGGTTGGCGGAGTTGGGCATTTAGGGTATCGGGCTAGTTGGGTATGTGTCTATGTATAGACATATAAATAGACGAGGTAGATAGAGGATTTTGCAAAGATATAAAATGGGATATGTACTATATCGTTCAAGCAGGAATATGAAGGAGTGTATAGGATGTTTTAAGGCTTGGGGCAAGTCCAGCATGAGGCAGTGAAAGGCCCTGCCGCCGCTCCCTGACCTAACCCAGCAATCCTTGGGGTTTAGGGCTTAGGGATCATAATAGCAGGTTCCATTTCACTCTCCTACTGCTTTCCATGTGGTTCTCCCGTATTACCCGAATCCAAGCTATCCCGGCTCCAGCCACCCTTGAGTGCACAAGAACTCGCGCTCTCCCAGGATGAGAACTGAGCCACCAAGAGAAAAAGAGTGCAGGGTGCAGGGTGCTGCAGCGGATGGGATGTTGAGCATCACGAACCGCCCAAGAAAATCCACACTCATGGGTACACCTGACATGTCTCTGTGCCTTGAGTCCTTCAATTCACCACGAGATGGCTCGGAAGACCATCGCCATCTTCATGAGACTCCTACATGACTGGCCTCATCCTAGCTACGAATACATGAACAAGTACAAGTACTGTAGGAGCATGCCTAAACAAAATACCAACATCAATTTGAGGTCTGTTTGAGGTACGCTATACCAGGTACTATACCATGACTATACAAGGAACCTAGGACCACAACATCGGTAATCACTTAGCCCTCTACAAAAACCAAACTAAATGCAAAACTCCCCGCACTTCCCCTTAAATGAGCTATAGTCTAAACTCCGAGCGTCCCCCGGTCATAACCCTATAATACTCCCCTATCTAGTCCCCTATAATATCGCCCCTTTAAGAACTTTAGATTATAACCCCTAAACCCTAACCCCTAGACCCTAAACTGTAAACCCTACACCCTAAACCCTAAACCCCTAAACACCGAAGCCCCTAAACCCTAAACCCTTAACCTCTAAGCCCCCAAAACCCTAAGCCCCTAAACCCCTAAACCCCTAAACCCCTAAACCCCAAGCCCCTAAGCCGCTAAAACCCTAAGCCCCTAAACCCCTAAGCCCCTAAACACCGAAGCCCCTAAGCCTCGGGGATCCTTGGTCCCCTTTGGCCGGGCCATCTGCAGCAGCGTCTCATCCGCCATGGCATGCAACATGCAGAACTTCTCCAGATCTTCCGTTGCCTGAAGGGCTTAGGGTTTAGGGTTTAGGGTTTGGGCTTTAGGGTTTCGGGTTTTCGCTCTAAGGCTTGGGGTTTAGGGTGATTTGGATCAGAGTTCGTTAGGCCCGTTAGGCTCATATGGGGGTTTCGCAAAATTAGGCGTACCATTTTGGGGTTCCCTATAATAAGACTCTAGTAAGCCCATGTACATGCAGAAGATAGCCAACGAGGATCCAAGTACGGGACCCTCAAAACAGGAACCACAAGTCGAAGAGACCCCATGTTTTCATGCAGCTTCTTCCGAGCATTTCCAGGCTGATTGCAGATCCATCTGCAATGAATCCGCAACCTCCAAATCGCTACATCCCATGTCAAAGAGGTGTCAGGGAAAATCCCAAAACGATCTCTCAAGACGAAACTTCCTTTGTGCTAAATGAGCTATACTTATCCCCCTTGATAACCCCGAGGGTACTCCCCTAAATCATCCCTTATATGACCCCCTTCAGGAGTTGATACTACAGCTCAAATGTAGCCAGCTGCGTCCACGACAGCTTGCACATCCCTGGGCGAGGACATCAAGGGTCTGGGGTGTAGGGTTTGGGGTTTGGTTCTTTCACGGTGGCTTTCTAAAGTTGTTCACAAGAAATCCCTCCGCCAACACTGAAGATCCCCTCATATTCATTATATTCCCAATTATAAAGATCTCTTACAGGGAATGCCCACGTGATACTAGGTGGTTGGAATGGATGTTGAAAATTAGGGTAGGAGATTGTGTAAGATTCCCGAAACCGTAGGCAAAACCAGAACATCTGGACCTTAAAGCCTGAACCCTGAACCCTCTCTCTCTCTCTC
>CAJNIZ010006692.1:0-61824 GCA_905231905.1 Symbiodinium pilosum | reverse complement strand
CTATAGGGGGGATTGACCTAACTCATCAGGTGTCATATAGGCACTTCCGAAAATTGAGGTCCCATTCTTGTCCCTAAAACACCCGGTGCCATCATGCGCATGGTATCTCAAGAATGCTGATCATGTTGAGAGTGGCCCCTGCGCATAGGTGCCGGATGTATGCCTCAACTCTGCAGCAGGGCTCACAAACAAGGAACAGGAACACATAACACCCATGCAGCTCCACGGCCTGTGGAGATGCAATGCATGGTCCTCTAGTATGCCTTCAACAGAAATTCCAAGAACCCAGACCTTCTCCCCAAACCTCTGCTGGAAGAAGCCAGGCATAGTTTGGGAGGGGTACTTTGCAGAGCGGTACCTTAAACACCATAGACACCCTGAACCCTAAACCCTAAAGCCTATGTATATAAACCCTAGAACCCCTAAACACCATGAAACCCTCAGCCAGCATGGGTCAGGAAAAAAAATGGCCCAAGCAGCGCTCCGCATGGGCTCTGTTTCTGGGGCACTGAGGCCTGAATACATCTTGGGTTCAGGGTTTACACAAAAAGGTTTAGGGCTGGGGCTTTTGTTGCACGCCTCTTTCACGCCTGCATGAGGGTGAAGAGCCAGGAGGCACAAGCAAAGTCTTGTCCATCTCGGCCAAACTACTGTAAGCCCGTGATTAATAAACACCCTCCCCTCTATAGGGACTTTAATAGGGATCCTAATGTTTAGGCCTTTGCAAGGAGGGAGTTTATTAATCATGGGCCTACAGCACATTACCCCAGAGTTTACTGCGCAGACTTCAACAGCAATTAGCCGTAACCGCCGAAGAGGCTGAGGCAACGCTGTCCGCATCCGCCATGCATTGGTCCATGTTCCCCGCACGTTCAACGTTTGGGCTTTGGGGTTTAGGCTTTAGGGTTTAAGGGTTTAGCCTACGATTTGTCTGCTAAACCTCCACCAGCAAGGACAACCCATCTAGCTTAGCAACAGCAGCGGCAGTGATCGCATCTACAAGCACCATGGTAAGAAAGACGGCTGAAAACCAAAACGCTGATGACAAGTAAGTAAGGAATTTGGCAAGTTATAAGAAGACAGGTGCATACAACACACAAAAAAGAAAAACGACATATGATGCCTGCATGACCAGGGTTAAACCGTAGCCCTATATGCTAAACCCTACAGTAAACCCCAAACCCTAAACGCTAAACCATAAACCCTAAACCGTAAACAACCCTTCACACTGAAAGCTAGAGTCGAGTCCTGGTCATCGGCGTCAGTCTCGGGAAGCGCTTTCCGCAGGGATTGAATCTGGGAGCGCTCCAGGTTGAAGTTGGGCTTGAGGTATTAGATTGGGATAAGGGAAAAGAAAATGGAAACTACTATACTGGATTCTATAGGTGTTATTATACAGGTTGAAGTTGGGTTTGAGGTTTGGCCTAGGGTTGTGGGTTTTGGATTTAGGGGTTTTGGGCTTAGGGTTCAGCAAACTGTCTGCGATGTGGGGTTTATGAAGGCCTGTTTATGTTCATATTATAAGTATTATCCAAGTATGACTGGGCGGGCCAGTATCCAAGTTGAGGATATCCAGCTTTCCGGTTTTTGAGTGCTTCGTCATAGAGCTTATGTAGGAATAAGGTTTAAGGATTTAGGGTTTAGAGCCTATATATAGGGATACAGCATAGTGTCTTCCCCAAGGTCCCTCCAAAAACGGTCCTAGAATAAACCCTATACACAGGATATCCACCCAGATACCAAGGTTCCAACATCCTTCCCCTTTTGGAAATAACAGCCAAGGCCCTGCACATATATCCCTGAATAGGAACCCATTTCAGGAAGTCTACGAAGCAATCTGTATCTCCTTGTTGGAAGTTCATCAGAAAGGACAATTAATATTAGGTTCAAACGTGCAGCCGTTAAGGTTGGCAACTGCAGCTCTGCATGGGATAGGGAAATTGGCTTTGCGGCAATCCCCATGAAGTTTAGGGCTTCGAGTTTGGAACTTGGGGTTCAAACTACCCCTAGACATGAACCCTAAACCCTAAACACTGTGGGGATCGCCACGGCCTATGTCCTTCTCCCACCCAGAGCCGCCGTTCTCCACCTCAAATGGCTGGCAATTGAAACCTTAGAAATCTTCGGAGTCAGCATATATTGGGTTTCCCAGAATTGGGTGTACCTAAGGGTACCCTTCAGCCGACCCTTGAAGCGCATTAAAGAGAACAGCTTTAACCCTAGACCCTTAACCCTACATATCCCCTAAATCCCCGTCGACAGAAAGGGTAGTTTAGTTTCATGCTGCCGGAACCTGGTAACCTAGGCCGTAATCCCTGAATCCTATATAATCGTAACCCCCATGTTTTGATAAACCCTCAAGGTTTAGGGTTAGGGAATTACCGGATTTAGGGTTTAGGAAATTTAGGGCCTGATCCATGTTTTGAGAAACCGAGCCACCTCCGAGAGATGTTGTCTTGCAAGCTCGTATCCTAGGCATCAGGCTCAGGAAAACCAGCATCGTTTGTGTTAGGGCTGTCCAGGCGTTGAGAATGTAAGGCATATACTCCGCATGAAAAACCCAAATGGGCCCCAAACAGGAGCCCTGCTCTGTCCTGGCAAACTCCAGACCTCCATTTTGGGACATGACAGGCATGGAAAGAATGTTTCCCAAACCATTACCCAGCGTCTGTCCAAGGGCTCATTGCCCGCCATCACCATCTATCACTTCAACACTTACGTGCCATAGCAAGAGCAAAGGATATGTACAAGGCTCACGCAAGGCATGGGATTTTGGTTCTGGTTAGTTTGAAGCTCTGCTTCTACTGTATGGAAAACATTTAAAGCTAGGACAGAACACGCAAGTGGAGGTGATCTCCATGCCGGATGAACCATCTTTCAATCAGGGTTTAGAATCTGAACATTTGCGCTTGCAAAGCTGCATAAGCCCCATGATCTACCTCCAAGCCTCCACAGGTATCTCCGAATGTCCCTACATATACCCCTATACTTCCAAATAGATGACCATATCCCCTATAGACGTGCATATACCCCTATGTAGTACTAATTGGTTTTGAACTTCATCTCTGTATTTCTTGCCAACTCTTTGGATTCGTTCACAAGGCGCAGCTCCAAAGCTCACATGGCTGAGGCAAATACACAACTTAGGGCTTAGGGTTGAGGAATTGGGGCGAAGGACTCGCGCTTACGGTTTAGGGTGTGTAGGGTATTTAGGGTGTGGAATTCTAAGGGTGCTAGGTTTAATTATTGCGTCTTTAATGGGGAATTCCGGAAAGTATCCGCATAGTTACCCCCAAACAAAGTTAAGCTTAAATCCTGAAAGCTAGACATTACACATCCATGCGAGCTCTAGCTTTGCATCGCATCTTCTGCGCGCGCATTGTTTTGATTTTGCGCTCCTATGTTTCTGTTCCTTCCCCAACACCCAAATTCCTTTCATAGCTGCAGACCTGTGCAAGTGATGTTGTTCTTTGCGGCGATTCAACCATGTAAGTTTGATTTCTTCTGATCAACTCGAGATTAGAAACAGAATGACAATATCATCTTCCTCCAAATCCAGCTCTGCATCTACATTGCTGGAGACTACAATATCCTGAAATGAGATTGCCCTCACCTCATTCAGGTCTACGCAGAATACATCCACACTCAAGCTGTCCCACTGCGCTACCCCAATTACGGGTTCTCTCAACCACGCCCGTCAAAGGTTCCCCTGTAATAAACCTCAACCAACACTGAATAGCTCTAACTAAGGTACAACCTGGGGGGGGTAGTGTGGGGTAGGGTGGTAAGGGAACCCATTACCCAAACTACAACCACAATGAAAGCCGGGAGAGCCCTCAGAGCAGGATCAAATTACTTCGCGTCTGCTCAAAGCGCCTGGAAAGTCAACCCTAAACCCAAAACAAACGATCCACTTTCCGCGTGATTGAGATCGCATTAGGAGTGGTCACCATCATTTCCCATGATCGACAAATCCGCAGACTTGGCCACAAAAAAAAATCAGATTTTAGGTTTCAGAGTTTAAGGTTTGGGGTGCAGGATCCCTAAACCCTAAACCCCAAAACCCCTAAACCCTAAACCCCTAAACCCTAAACCCTAAACCCCTAAACCCTCCAGGTTCATCTTCTGACTTTCGAGCTGAGAGCCCAGGTTCCGCTGCGACCTTTTTTCACGAACAGACCTTACGCCATAGACCCTACTTCCTGAACCCTGCACCCCGAACCGTAAGCCCCAAACCCATATGCTCCACATGTCCCTCTATATCCCCGTGCATTATGTACATAAACATATACCTATCGAATTATTTGTTCATAATTATATTTCTCTCTCTCTCTCTCTCCTATATATATATATAAATATATATAAATCCCCATCTATCCCTACGTGTCGGTATACATCGCCATGTATCCCAACATGTTCCCCATATGCTCTTTAACAAGTACCCCAAAACCCAAAAAGGTAAACCTTCAGCCTGACATTGACATTCGGCAGCGCCTGAGCTGTCCTGCGCCGCCCATGGCTCCCAAGGCACCTTGGGATTTCCCAAAACTAGGCATACCATTTGCGGGTCCACATAACAAGGATTACAGTATATTGGGGTCTATATTGGGTCCCCCCATTTTCGGAAACTACCACCCGGGTTTTGCAGCAGTGGCGAATGCGGAGGAGATGCGAGTTGGGACTCCAACACGCGCATTGCACTGCAGGGCAGGGAGCATCAAGCGCTTCGCAACCAGCTCTATCTTTGACAAATACCTGCCACATCCTACCAATCTGAACGGCATACCCAAGTGTGAACTATAACTGCGCGTTCCTTCAAACCAAAAATTTTGCGTCTCCAAATGACATCCCGGATTATTTTTTTCAAAGCAAAGTCACAGACTTAAGTCCAAAGCACAGAACGGACAAAGAGCCCTGACGAACATTGAGTGTGTTCAGCACCTTCGGCCGAGAGAGCTAGGGGTCTGGCCAGCAGCAGCCATCTGCATGTTCTGGCCAAGCGTTCGCAAGAATTAGGGTTCAGGATATCGGGTTTAGGGACTTCGCGATGGTCATCAGACATGACGATAACAGGCAAAGGACAATTGCCTGAGGCGATGAGTTTTAATTTGATTATGTCCTGCATGCTCTCCTATTCCTGATGAAAGTCGCCAACACCCCTCGTGAACCTATAAACTCGTAAACGCTGAACCGAATCCCCCAACCCACGAACCGGAACCCGAACCCTTCTCCGCATGAAACCCATAAGCCTAAACCTATACATTCTAAAACAAATAAACCTACACCCTGAACCCATAAACCTAGACTCTGCAGGATCCAGCTCCCCGCCTGCATCGGCTGCCTGTGCATCTAGAGTCTCAGACGCTTTATATAAGGCTTATATACGGTTATATAGGAGATAAGCGATATATAGGCTTGAATAGGAGATAAGGGACATATCATGGGGTTGTATAGGAGATAAGGGAAAAAAGGGGTATATAGGGATATGACACGGATTTGGATATCCATACAGAGAGAAAGAGAAAGAGAGAGAGAGAGAGAGAGAGAGGGATTAGGGCCTTCAAAATGTTGAAATCCTTGTTTGGCTTTTAGTCAGGATTTTGGAGTATTTTGGGAGGGGAGCCCTCATTCATGTAAAGTACAATACTAAATTTTGTTAGTAGGTCTCAATTGGCCTGAAACACTGTGCCCAGACTGTAGGGCTACCACTGACACACAACGGTCTCTGGTCACTTGCAAAAGCCCTCTGCTGGATAAATACAAGCTGTCCCTTCTTTGAGACACAACCACGGGAACAGCTACCAACCGTTTCTGCACCAGGCTTTGCTATGATTTCTGCACTGAGCGTGTCAAACCTACTCTTTACACCTGATCTATCAGAACAGTGGTTTTCATGAAAACGTTTGCCATGGATACCCCTTCAATATACGATACAAAATACACACAGGAACGCTGAGTCCCCGGGTCAGTATCAGGCGTCTATCTACTGCGGGCATCACGGCTGTGTCACATGCTGCCTCTGACGGAAATACAGAACTTATTCAGCAACATCTTCATCTTCACAAGGAAAAAGCCCCTCAATTGAATTTCTGCACAGCCTTTTTGCAACAACAGCGAGCCAGTTAAAAAATAAAATGGCAGATGGCTTCCCAAACTAAATACCAATGGACCATTGTGCAAAGAAGTGACCTGGTCAGAGACCTAGACTAGTCATTTACTTTTACTCTCAAAACCTCTAACAATATCCCTTGTGGTGTTTGTAGTATACCCCAGACCTAAGTTTCGGAAATCCCCACATGCACAACCTGCCTCTGCTGGCCGCCTGCAATGAAGGCAGTGTGGGACCAGGGCTCAGAACTTAGGATCTTAGAATCTAGGTCTTTAGTTGCTTTGGGGCGCCATACTTCCAAAAAAGCACGAAACTCGTACGGCCCTTGCAGAGACCTTAACAACACAAGCGCTACAACCATAAATTGTATTCCAGCAATAGGGGGGTACCCGAACCCCAAAATCCAAAGAAAAAAAGTCCACCAAGATGACACTCCCAGGAACCTACTTCAGATTCCTCAACGATTACTCCCAAAAATAAAAATGAACTCAAAACCTAAGTCAGGTTCAAAGAACATAAGGTGTATGGCTGATATACGGTTGAGACATGGAGCTCAGACGGAAAGGAAAATGGAAGAAATGAAAACAAGAAATGAAAACTAGGTTGATGTTGGGGATTATAATTTGAGGTCTATTTGAGGTATACTAGACCATAAAGTACGCATATAGAGACCAGGAACTGAATTAGGACCAGAAATTTAGGACTATAATGTTGGTAAATATTCGAACTTCTACAGTAAACCCTGAATCCTACCCTCCTCCAAGCAAGCTTGGAAGCTGCTGTTGGGCTTCCATAGCTGTTTAGGACGGGTTAGCTCCTGACAGGGGTTTTGTGAGAGGCCCCCGCTAGGCCCAGGCACGACGATCTTAACCCTCAATAGAGATGGTTTGGGTGGTAGCCTGTGATATCTCACGGCGGGAAGGACTGCTGAAAATTCCAAGTCTCAATGATTTCTTGCAACAATGCGAGAGGGTCGCTTAGCGCAGCAGGTGCCGCCACCCTAAACCCAATATAATCCCATTATAGCAGTTACCATTATCCCAATATTACCCCAATATGAATATAACCCTAAACCGTAAACCCACAGACCCCTGGGAGTGGGGTGGCACAAGCCGCAAGAGATGAGACGTCCCAAACACCAAACCACAAGCCCTAAACCTTAAGCTTCGGGTACTGCCCCCACCCAGTAACAGTCTATATTAGGGGTCCTACTAAGGGCTATATATAACCCTATTATAATTATTCTCCAACTGTTACTGAGGGGGGGCAGCACCCAACTTAAGCTCTACATCCTAATCCCAAAACTAAGAAATCTTAAATTGCACGCTCGCACTGACTGATACACACCGAGAACCCTAAGCCCTAAATCCAGAACCCTAAACCCTGGGCCCGAATCTTAAACCTAAGATCCTAGACCCTAAGGCTTAAACCCCTAATCCCTCAACCCTACACTCTAAACCCGAGACCCGGTGCTGAGCCTCCATCTCGGTTCATCTGCCTCAGTATGCACGCCCACATGGGGGTTGATCTAAAAGTTTTTGGGAAACATAAGGGCTGCTTGGGGTTTAGGGATTGTAGAAAAGAAAATCGAAACTACTATATTATTTGAGGTTTAGGGCTAGGGCTTAGGCTTAAGGTCAGAGGTTGCATAGAATATCAGGGTTGTGTAGTGTTTAGAGGTTTAGGGGTCATTCAGGGCTTAGGGTTTATGGTTGATCTAAAGATCCTTGCGGGAATTTATTTGGGGATCCATTTTGGGAACAGGATTTTTGATCAACTGCGAGATGGAAGTTCCCCATCCTAGGGTTTAGGGTTTAGGGTTTAGGGTTTAGGGTTTACGAGGATATACGGAATCAGATGTACAGTTTTGCTCACCTCAAAAAGGACACCTTATCCACATAGATCTCCATATTTTCAAACACACCCATATACACATAAGTTCAACAAAGTTCACGAGGAACTCTAAAGATGAACTCGCCAACACCATCACTGCAGGACTCACCTCCAACCGTGCGGGTGATACGTTATGAAGTGATCCGGGTACCCATGCTTCAGATTAGTTTTCAGGGTTCATGGTTCCTTTGAAGAGTTCCCCAGGCTTGGCATGTAATTACCCTTACTGTATTTAGTATGTTTTGCTTGTCATAACCATTAGTGTTATCATTGGTATCACTGCCATTGCCATTAGTATGGCCTTCGGATATGTTGACTACTGCTACTGTTGGTGGTGAAAATCTTACACCACCCAGCGTTCCTAAACTACTTTAAATTCCAGGAGTTAAGGGCTTGAGGAGGTGCAAAAATTGCTCCATCATGAGCGTCACTAAACCACGATAGCTTTCAGGCGCTCCTGTGCGTTTAAGGATTGTACCAATGGTTTGCTGGCAAGGAACTTAACCTTCCCTACCATAATTAGGCACCCTTGTTATTTACGAAGTATAGATACCCATATCCATCTGATGTAACAGTGTAAAAATACTTGAAAATCCTTAGCTGCAACCCACAAACGTCAAACGTAAAAAGGGCAGCAGACCATTTTGGGGATCTAAGGTCGATGAGGTTCTGGCTTACGGCTTTGGCTGCTACAGGCTCCAAGTTTACGGCAGCCTTGCAAGTAGTGTTTAGCTTTGGGGTTTAGGGTTAGCGTTTAGGGTTTGGGGTTAGGGTTTAGGGTTAGGGTTTAGGGTTCAGGGTTAGGTTTAGGGTTTAGGGTTTTGGGGTTCAGGGTTAGGTTTAGGGTTTGAGGTTAGGATTTAGGGCTCAGGGTTTAGGGCAGCAGCTGCAGCGTCAACAGAGCCACCAAGGACCGTGCCAGTTGTTTGTTCCCTGCCTGAGGGATTGCTTCAAGGCTTTGTGCTTGTGGGGTTTAGGGTTTCGGATTTCTTTTCTGATATCTAAAGGGACTTTAACGACAACCCCAAACAAGGAAACCGAAGAATATAGTTGGAATATAATAACAATATATAGTTGGAATATAATAACAATAGCTATTACTATTACATTCGGGTCCTTTGAAGCTGCATGCTGAGGCGCTCTCCAAGCTACCCTAAGGCAGAAACTGTCTTGGAATCGTCCCAGGGCTTAGGTTTTAGGGCGCACTGGCCAGCAGCACTGGGAGCAATTGCAATGATAGTACTTCTCAAAACCCATGCTTGAGAGATTGCGTCCGTAGCATCTACCAAGATCTGGTTTGGAAATCTTGTCTTTCTCAAAAGGGTCCCCATTACAAAATGCGCAACTGCACACCACGCGCCCAGATGAGAGGATCCTACTCTACAAACCCTTGCAAAACGATGATCTTACTAGGTGGATACCAAGGAATGACGGGACTTTTGGGGGGTGCTAGAGAGACTTCTACAGGGATCCATTCCCTACTAGCAACCACTAAGTGATTGCAAAAAGCACGGTCACGCACAGTCTCCCTGCTTGGCAGCTTTTTTTTTCGTCGACGTTCTTTTCATGAGGGTTTAGGGTTTCAGCATAGGAGTATCAAGAATGTGTTGGGAACCTTTGGCTTGGCGAACAGAATGCAACAAGCTAGTACCCTTTGCGAGCTGGCAAGGTTGTTGGAGAAAACCCACTTATATACACCTACTAAAGTGTGGCACCGTTGAAGGAAATATGGCTTCCAAAGAATTGGATAGGTATCTATGAGCATATATACCGTATCCCGTTCCAGTACACTAAGTGAACGCAAGATCGTTTGTATCAGCGGTATCTTTATCATCAAAATCTCATGGCTGGTTGATCTTACGAGGGAATAGCGTTTGTTGGAGAAGTACCGGATCATGAGCAGGCAGCGTTATATCTTCTGAGAGATGACTCGACTCCCACTTCTGGGTTTTTTGTAGACACCGCAGGCTTTAAGACACCACAGGCTTTAAGAGGTTCAAGGCCCGTTCCAGTTCATGAAGTCTTGGAAATTCTCAGTGTTTTGTTCCAGTTCGCCTTATACTTACCCAATAATCCTAGTCCCAGCATATTACATAACTTTGGTGCTGGAGCGAACATTTATCATTACGGGGTGAGGTCAGTTATGAGAGGAAACCCACCTAATTACACCCCTAATCTAAGCCCCAGACCCGTTGAACCGTAAATGTATAGCCTCGCCTATAATCCCCCTGAAGCATGGCTTTGGGTATACTATAATAAGTTCCCCATATACCCGATATTCTATCTACTTTAGGGGGAACAATGCCGCAAACCCTATATAACCATTATATCATATATATTCATATAGTAGTTTCCATTTTCTCCGTTACCCCTATATAACCCCTATAAACTACTTTAAAGGTCACCCAAAGCTTCGCCCTGAACCCTAAACTCATGGATCTCCTGGGGCTAACGCTGAGGCGCCAAGTGGCCGAACTTCCTGGGATATAGGTTAGGTTGGGCCCCCACCCGGTGAAGGGGTTAGGGTTTCGGGACCACAAGAAGTAATGGTAATTAAATTAAGGTCCTCATTTTTTCCTAGTATACCAGTAGTAGCGGGTGGGAACCCAACCCAAGATATAGGCGGGATATGCGGGGTGTTTTGAAAAATGGGTTCATAGGGGCATATGAGCTACAGTTTAAACTCCTAGTATTCCCCTTCATAATCTCTATAGTAGTCCCCTAGATAATCCACTTTAAGAAGTTTAGACGACAGCTCGTGTAGGGCGTAGCGCTTAGGGAACGGAAAATCAAACGGGAAAGCATGTGGAAAACAAAATGGAAACTGGGGGCTGTGGGTTTAGGGTCTAGGGTTCAGGATTTGGGGCTAACTTTCTCATTGGACCGCACTGCATTGTGGGACGTCATATGATGGCTACTATGGGGATCCCAAATTACAGCCCTGAATACTTACAAAATTCCATGCAGCATCCTTACATTACTGCAATATGCAGTACCATACATGTGCTTCAGGGTTGGCGTTTTGGCTGCCGTGCCTTGTATATGGACAGCCTTGCAGTACACCCGTGCAGCTGAAACAAAAGGTTTTGGAGTTACGGCTTGGGGCTCCGCAGCACCAGAATTCTGAACGCCACGAAAGCACGCAGAAGCTTATGCAACCAACCACTGGAAGATTTTCATGACCTCATCTAGCGGCCTAGATACTAGGAATACGTTTTCTTGTTAAAATATAAACACCCCCACTTGGAATTGAATTTGTAGTGGTTATCTAGAATCTAAAGAGGGAAATACCAGCGGGATGGGTGGAGCCAGGGCGTGCTTCAGCTTTAGAGTTGGACAACACCAATGCACACCCAAATGAGGAAGTTCTGGAGATGGGACAAGAAAACGAAAAGTTAAACTGGGATTCTATAGGAAGTTGCAATGGTTTGTGGTGGGTGAACACAGTAAAAATATGTTCTTGTTTCGAAGCGCCATACCCAAACGGAGGATGCAATCTTAGTCTTCATCGGGCACCATAGTATATCCAAATGAATGCTACCCAAAAAAGTTTCAAAATGCTCCAAACGCCTCCACAGGCTAGCAACCCCCTCCCCTTGATAATAAACCTCCACACCCTCTAACAGCACCTATCCCACCTATCCCCCCACAACGTAAGTGAACTACATCCAGTATTCATTATTGGTGCGTGGCAGGGCCATTACGAGCCCTAAGCCCGAAGCCCTGATTCATCGAATGGCTTCCATCAGTTTCCTTTCCCCTGCCCTATATGCCCCTGTATAACCCCTACGGTGGATGGAGGAAATCTTGCACCGCCTCGATGATGTCTCTTTGCGAGGCCCTCAAGAGACCAGCCCGCTGACATGGTGGGGCGGTGCAAGATTTATGTCATTGGAACAAGCCAACAAAATACGGACCCGAGCACAATATCAAAAAGGGGGTTTTGCTATTAGCAGGAGTGGATTTGTGGGACGGACGAAGTTCATCTGAGTGGCATTTTTTTGGAGATTGAAGCACGTAAGATTACAATCTTTCTTTAAAATACCATACACAGAAGGGTGATGTTGTAAAGTCTTGCTCTATGTTGGTCCATTGGGTACGGGTACCCACAATATCCCCCTGAACCCTGAACTTTCCACCCTAAACCTTACTCGTCTTGAGGTTCGTGATAAACCCTAAACCCTAAACCCTATCTTGAGCCCTAACCTGCGTGAAAGCTCGGGCCTCAGGGCATCCGCAGCCGACTTCTGCAAACCCTGGCTGCTGCCTCCTGAGCTTGGCTTCGGGTTTAGGGTTTAGGATTCAGGAAAGTTTTGGGTTTAGGGTTGAGTGTTTAGTCCTGAGGGTTTGCCCAAGGAGCTTGACTAAGATGGAAATTTCACGAAATATTTCTTACATGTTCAGCCGTGCGGTCCCTAGGACACCCCTTTTTAAAAAACATAGCTGCCCACAGGCAAAGCTACAGCCCTTGTGCACGGGGGCTGTATAAGCTTCAAAGATTGTGCGGGGAGGGTAATCACCTGAACTGCAACCCAAAACTACCCTTAACCCTAAACCCCTCAACCCTAAACCCTACACCCTAAATCCTAGGCTTTGCTGAGGAGGGCGGGTGCTCTTTCCACCGTTGCCCAGTTTCAAAGATCATCGCAGATTTACTGCTAAGAATCCCTTTCTACCCTCACTTTCTTCCCCTCCCCAAAATAGACCCCCCAAAATGCCTATGTAATTGATTTTTTTAAACTTTGGGCTGATTTAAACCTTATTCTGGGGGATAGGGAGTGAGGGCGGGGCGCGGTATAGGATCGCATGACCTTATCCCGCAAGTACTGCCCACACGTACAAGTGCAGGCGCGTCGCTTCATGCATGGATTCGACAGTGGAAGTATCACATCTAATTCACTTACGCGTGTTTAGCACTTCGTGCTTTTAGCTTGCCTGGAAACCCCATCTAAAAACATGCATTGTCCTCTCATCGTCGTCCATCTTGAACTACAATCAGCAAACTCCACGATCCCTGAGCCATAAGCCGGAAGATCGGAAGGCAACCCCTGCAAGTGCCCATACTCCTTATTATTAGTAGCACACGAAGACTCCAAGAACCCCCCTCGACCATTTTCCCTTAGCATATGGTAGTTTCCATACTCCCAAATGCTACTATAGTGGCCCCCAGAGAGGTACCCCCCAAATTTTGGGAAACCCTAAACCCTGTATATCCCTACATAACCCCTTTAACCTCTTTACAGGGACCTTTACGTTGGGAAACCCCCATATGACACCCAATCTCCCCAAGGCCTGGTAGTGGGGGTGGAGCGGCCTTGCAAAAAACAACTTTGCTACGTGCAGCCAGGCGAGTTTAAGAGTTGAGAGTTTAGGGTTTAGGGTTTGGTTTTAGGGGTTCAGTGTTTAGGGTTTTGGGGGTTCAGGGGTTTGGGGTTGAGGCCAGAAATTCCCAAAGCATGACTCAACTAAAGGGAGTAACATGGGAACCTAAAACAGGAACCCCATAGTAGGAATATAATAGAAGGACCCTGCTAAGTATATCCGGTCCCCATTCTACTCCCCTTATCAGCTACTTGCAGCTCTGTGCCCAAAACCACTGCCCATGAATACCGAAACAAAAACCACGCAGAAAGCTCCAGGTGTTCATTGTCATCGACATCACAACTTCCTGGGGATTACATGACTATGCAAGGTGCGCAGCAAACAAGCCCAAGATTGCTGTTGGTTCGACAAAAGCACAGGCCTTGGAGCTTGCACCAGCCTGGCGACACGAGGGCTTAGGGGTAAGGGTTTGCAGAGAGTGTTGCGAATCAGGGGCTCATTTCGCAGGTGGTGTTCCTTACACGCTCCTATCGGGCTTGCTCTGGTTCCTGTCCTTACCTATGGTCCCACTGACCCACCTTGTCCTCCAGCTGCAAATACTCCTCGCGGAGCCTGCAGACAAAAATCCGACTTCTAATCCCCACCTTCAACATTACTTGGGTAATTCCCCCTTGCAGAAACAGTGACCACAATGCGTACTAGGAGTTTTAGTCGCCTTTAAGTCAGATACCTTTCAGGATAGTTACTGTAAGATGAATGATGTAAAACATTACCCCCTCAATGCCCAGAGAAGCCCAGTGGGATGATCCTCATTCACTCTTTTCACCCTCATCCTCGGGCCGTTCCCCCCTGTAAAGACACATATTGGGAGTTACAATAGCTCATCCACGAAACCCATTTAAGAGCAGTTCCTGGAAGGAGGAATGAACCAACCTAAACCCTAAACCTCTTTCACAAAAACTCACTGCAAGTCTCGCAGCCCTGAACACTCCACCTCCGACTGGTCCATGAGCCCAGAATCATATGTGGCTTTAAGGGTTTAGGAAATCATAAGGGGTTCTATAAACAGGGAGGCCCCAATTTAGACCCAAATATGTTATCACATGTCTTTCTGTCAGGGACTCCCATAAAGCCGCCCGCTAATTTCTGCAACCCTTCTTCTTCTCTGTTCCTCAGCTCTCAACTCGACCCAAACACTAAAGTTCGTTCAACAAACTGGTTTTAAGGTGTAGAGTTGTACAAGGATAATGGAAAGTAAAATGAAAACTACTATAATGGGGTTATATAGGGTTTAGCATGTAGGATACTATGTCTCATCTTGAACGCCAAGAGCACAAAGTGCGGGCAATGAAGGTAGAAGTCTTGGCCAAAGCATCTGGGGGTAATGATTCAGCATGCTCCCAATCACCGCCCAAAACCCTCAAATCGTTTGGTGGCATCGTTTATGCAGAGAGCGCACTATTCGTTGGAAGCGACGGTGGAGAGTACGCACGGCTTCCTTCATTCTCCTCCCTTATCACCATGGCTACAACATTGGACAGTACTCCTCCCATATGGTCATTATCATCATGACGGCCGTTCCCATTCCCACTACGGTTATCTTCAATGTCATGCGCACCGGCGCCACTGTTACACTCCTCCGCTTCTTCACACTCATCCTCCTCATGATCCCTCTTGTTGTCTTCTTCTACCACTAGCGCTGTACCAGTTTAGCAGTAGCATGCGGCGAACACACGCTGGGAGGCAAGGCGACATGTGCTGGAACTCCCCATCACGCCTTGGCATTAGAGGCCCTTGCTCATTCATGAGAATTCGTGCAAGGAAGGATATGGCAACTTTTCATAAAATCAAAAGTCTCGCGACATCACATTGAAGGTGCCGATTGCTCGTGAATCTCCACGGACAACTTTACCTACACCAGTCGCTACTATGAAGGTCTGCCAAATAGGCAGTAAAGCAAAGCACATTTACCAGCGAGCAAGCTGAGCCCGAGGCGTTTCAACGTCCACCTAGCGTCATCAAACAAAGCCATCTACAGCAGGCAGGTTTCCATAAATGAGGGGCCCCATGTAGGACCCAGTCTACGGTCCTCAACAAGTGGTTCACAGTTTCGGGATACCTCCATGTTGCACCAAGCTCGAGGTAGGTTCCCGACGCCGTATCGAGAGGTTGGGGGGTCGAAGCCCGTCACAGTGCCAGTGCCTCAGCTTCAGGCCATCAGCTGTTGATCCGTTAGGGTCGTTTGAAGATGCTCCTGCTCTGGATGCTTTGGGATGCTTTGCCGAGCAACATGTACAAAGCCAACAGTCGGATTTTTGTTGCACGTTGCGGAGGTCTTAGGTCTCAGGTGCCAGGCATTGGTCGAATTAAGAAATACTCGAGAGACAAATGACGCCGCTTACACCGGAGCTTGGTCTTGCTGCCTGGTAGGCTTTCAGTGGAGCTGGTCCCTGTAAACCGCTTCAGTCGAAACGCTTACATATCATAACGTAGAAAAGAAGAAGGGTAGCAGCAGCAGCAGCATTCACCAAGGCTCAGGATTGACATCTCTTCGTATCTCTCGCTAGATGGCTTTATGGACAGCTTCAGGTGCAGAGTTTCCCCAGCCGGGCAAGCCTTCTAACTGCGTGCAGAACAGGTAGGTGTGAGAGGAATGCACACGCAAACTAGCCAATGGTTATGATGTAAGCCCACACAATGGTCTAGGATTTTGGGTTTGACTTTCTTGGAGGGTCAGGGCGACTTAGCAAGTAGGCTAATGATGGGCGTAACTGGGGCGTTTAGATGGCTTACACAGCTTCTAAATTCACATTCTAAAGTCTCCATGAACCTCTAAGTAACCCGTCGGCAGCAGTTGCTTTAGCATCAGCATTAGCATTTGCACTTAGCATTAGCATCGTTAATAATGTCATTTGAAATATGGTGACGGTTGCTTTTATGGCAGTTATCTATTATTGCAACGTTTATTGTTCTCCCATTCTTACAGTTATCTTCTTACTTGGGGCTTGTTCAACAAGTATTAAAGGTGTTTAGACGGGTTTAAGGCTTAGGATTTCAGGTTTCGGTTTAGGTGGGTTGAGGAAATACAAAGATGGAGACCCAAATCAAACCACAACTTAAGTATACGGGTTTCCCAAAATTAGGGGTACCTTTCTGGGAGTCCCCGTAATAAGGATTATAATATACTGGGGTCTATATTGGGGTCCCCCCCGTATGAGCTATAGTCTAAACTCCTGGCATCCCCCTTAGTAACCTCTATAGTAGTCCCGTATATGATCCCCTAAATAACCCCCTTTAAGGAGTTTAGACCCTAAACTCTAATCCCTATATAACCCCCCTTTAGGGAATGTATATCCCTGTATAACCTCTTTAAGGAGTTCAGACTATAGCTCCTATTGTGTGGGCCCCATTTCGGGGCTCCTCTGTCAAAGACTTTGAATTTGAGCTTGGGGGAGTGGGCTTTTGCAGTATCCCCGAGCTTGGCGCATGCCTGTGTGGTGACTGACAGGGTTCCTATAATGGGTTATATAGGCGGTATATAGGGGATAATGGAAAACAAAATGGAAACTACCATTTAGGGTTTATGGTTTAGGGCTTAGGGCTTAGAGTCGGGAGGCCTGCATTCGAAACTTGAACCGCACCCGCTACTTCGGTCCCAGTACCCAAACTAAGCCACTGCTCACTTGCTGTTCCTCATGTTCTGAAGCGCCTTGGCCAAGACTGTCGGATTTGTTTGCAAACTGGGGTAGCATGTCAGGGAAAGGTGCATGAAGCACCCGTAGCCTGAAGCAATCCTAACACACGACTAAGAAGAAGTGAAAGTACAACAATTGGAAGTATTGTTGTTTTCTTAGTAGTGGGAGCAGTAGAAGAAGAAGCGCATCCCTATATAATCCTAAAAAAATGCTCCTATCCATGTACAATCCAAACTACCCATGCACCTTCATGCACACTCGCTCTTTCACGCAGTCCGGCCTTCGTCAGCAGGTCAGAAAGCTGGGTATCCGGTTTTTTGGAGAGGGCCTCCACATTGTCCCCCAGCTTGCAAACCTGCTTAGGGTTTAGGGGTTAGGGTTCAGAACCTTTACCGGTAAGGGATTATGATAGTACCGCGCCCAAAGGAACCCCCCGATTTAGAACCCTATTAGGCTTTATTAAGCCCTATATAATCCTTATTAGCTCCTTCAATCGGTACTACTGTAACCCCTTAACCTGAGCCAGGGTTGAGGAAACCTTTTGCAGCAGGCTTGCAACGTTCAAATTCGGAAACTGCAGAGGCAGAGGGTAATCGCCTATATAACCCCCTTGCAGGAGTTTAGACGATAGCTCATGTCACACTGTGAGGCTCCCTCCTTCTTTCTGGTAGGAGCAACTTCTTGGCCATCTTCCCGCAGCCTTTGCTGACGCGGTTTAAGGGTTTAGGGTTTAGGGCCTAGGACCTTTACTTCCTGTGTCTTGTGACGTGTCAGCTAGACATCTCAGGACATGGTCTTGAGGGCCCCGGGAGGAACCTCGAATTTGAAAATTTAACCACCTGCTCACGAGCTTGACAGGTCTGCAGCGCATGTGAAAGAAACTGCAGCACATTTTTGCGCAAGGCCTCTCTACAAGGCCAACTACAGTGATAGGAATTAACAATTATAGTAACCACAGCAACAATAGAAATAACAGAACTACTGGTAACAAAAGCAACTCGAAAACGACATGCCAGCCAACTGACACAAGTTGCTCGCGCAGTGAGAGCACGCGGCCACAATCACTGCATGTAGGAGATCTGCTTCTCAGACCCATATGTGAGACTATTAATATGATCACTTCTACTTCTAGTAATACTACTACCACCATTATTACTGGTATTATTACTACTACTTCTGTTGTTAAGTGTTGGCACCTCATTTTTCATGGACTCCACTCGCGCATCTGACGCAAAAAAGAACCATGCGAATGTTGAAAGAGGACAGGTCAACCTTCGCAAGCGCTTCAGTCCAACGGGCTGGCCTAATCATCAGAGGCCCAGACACAGCAAACACGTGTTATCAAGAAAACCGTGAGAATGCCCAGTTCCTGGTCCTTCTTGGTTCATGTAATATGCATCGGCAATACATTGAGTCCGTCGCAGAAAGCTACGACAACTACGACCCCACTCTTTCAGAAGCAGAGACGTCCTACGAGGAGCCCCGACAAGCGACCCAACTCACATCCTGGGATCTGCCAGAGGCTCGTATTGAAGTTTCCAGAAATAGGACTCTTATATACCCTTATATTGGAAGCCCCAATTGCAACCCCAAGCATTTCCAACCCCACATGCCTATGTGCATTCCCCTCTCTCTCCCCAGAAGTCTGTCTAAATATCCCAAATATCCTTCTAGGTCCAAGTACTGTATAGCCCTGCATTCCCCAACGTACAGCAAGTCCTGGAAAACCCTAAATGGTAGTTTCCCTAAGTACGAGGACCCCCATATATATCCCCAACTACTATACTCCTTATTACAGGGACCCCCAAAAGGGTAGCCCCTAATTTTGGGAAACCCCCAAATCACTCCCATCATGCCCAGAGACTCATCCGGAATTAGGGAGGCCCTAGGCTGTTGTAAAAATCAAAATAACAGGTGGTAAAGGGGGCATTTGAGGTTTTGAGGCGGCATAGTTAGTTTTTGTTGATTTGAGGTTTAGGGGCCTAAAGAATTATGTAGAAGAATGGAGAATCAACTGGAAAAGCAGAGGGACAATGAAACCGAAACTGGCTTTGTATAGTGGTTCACAAGGATTACAATGTAGGGGCCCAAAGAATGAGACTTTGGGATACGTATGGGTAGTTTGCAAAAATAGGGTCCAATTTTGGTACCCCTCAGTATTGGGTGTCGCAATACAATTCATAACCAAAAGGGGCCCACAATTTGAGAACAACCCATATACTTTGTTTTTGGAAACGATCTGTGGGCCAAGAAGTATGGCTTAGGCTTTTGGATCTGCAGCGGCTAAGTGGTGCGCCGTTTAGGCACAGAACACGGTCAAACTGCTTGTTTAGGATTTAGGGTTTAGGTTGCTTACCGAAATTTCCATGATACCGCCTGCTGCGCTGTACAAGACTCAGACTTGTAGTGTAGTGGCCGAAGCAGACGGCTGTCGACTCAATGCTGCCCACATTGGAATGCTGCCGAAGGTTTCTAGGATCCCAGAAGTTGAAAGTTCCAACAGGACGATTATTACTATTCACACTATGATTAACGTTTATACTATATCATTGACTTCCAATTGCCAAGCCATGCCAAGCCCTTTCAGGACCCGCACACACTCCCAGGAGCCAGAAAGAGCCACTTGACTCATTCCTGAAAATTCGAGGTTTGGAGCCGATGTGTGCAGCTTTCAGACCTGGGTGGTTGTCAAAACTATGGTCCCTTTTTGGGTACCCTAAGTATTAGGTGTCGTATTTTAATAGGGCTCCAAAAAGGGACCATAATTTTGACAACCACCCACCTGCCTCTTATCTTATCCCTGCAACAAACCCACCCTGTACGCCTCACTCACCGTCACAAATGGGGTTGCCAAAAATTTAGGAGGTGTCTTTTTGTGAAGTCCCCAGGAAATATTGGGAGCATAGCACATTGGGGTCTAGTTTGGCATCTCCCATGTATGGAAACCACCAAATTATGCCGAGACTCTTTCGTTTCACAGGGTCATAGTCCCTGGACCTTCCGAAAGACTCGCGGAGCCTCTCTTCCCGGTACTGCTCGGCCAACTGTCTGTTTCCTAAGATGCGGATCACGTGAACAACAATTAATCTTTCCCCCATCGTTTAATGAACATGGGTCCTACGAAACTACCAACGGGACCCTATGTCAACACTTAATGGTCCCTGAGTATGCTTCTTATTGACAGTAGATCATAGGACCATGTTCAAGAAGAAGACTTTGTTCCATAAACCAGAAACCCTAAACCCTGGGGGCTGCCTGCATCGCTGCTTCGGGGAAACTATGTGATGAGAAAGTCCGAGGCAGGAAGATCAGCTACTGGGTTGCTGATAAGGAAGTTAAACTAAGTTACCATACTGTGGGTATATGTAGATAATACGGTTTCCTTGCTATGGTAACTTAATGTAAGTTCCTTAGCAGCAACCCAGACTAAGGAAATCTTCTTGCTGGCAAAGAAGTACTCCCACTATCCCTGTTGATTATGAGCCGAGTAAAGAACAATCCCTACAGCAGCCCAAATTTCCAGAGGGGCAAGTTACGCCAAGTTCAACAATAGGGGGCATAGGAGCTATAGTCTAAACTTTCTAGCATCGCCCTCAATAGCCCCTATAAACTCCCCTATATAATCCCCTATGTAACTCCGTTTTGTGGAGGTTAGACTAAAACTCATATTGGGGTGTATGAATACTTATCGGGTTTCGGTACCTAATGTCTGTGGCAACTTGTGCCGCTATCCCAGAAGCCTAGATACCTCCACAGCTCTCCAACCTAAACCCTAACCCCTAGGCCCTAAACCCACTGTTTTCTGCGAGCCAGGCCAGAGGCAATGATTCTGGGAGTGTTAGGATAAAAATTACATGCCTGGACACTTTACCTTGAACCTACAACGCCAGATAGGTTTTCTCCTTGAAAGCCACACGCAAAAAGCCAACACAATAGTAGGTCTTTTCAAGAAGGTCATCATCTTCTTAATTCTCAAAGGTTGGCTTTGGACTTCTTTATGAGGGAGGCCCCTGTCAGTTGAATCCCCTGTTTGGAGGCAATCCTAGATCCAAAGCTCTGAACCTATTACTTCGGCAGCATCTCATCAGTTCTGTGAATTGGGGGTTTAAATTGGGATAATAGAAAAGAAAATGGAAGCTACTATAATATAATAGGGTATATATTGGGTTTATAGTCCGCCTTAAATAGATAAAAATATGGGTATATGGGGATATCTCTAGAATATACCCAAAACCATATTCTATCTACTTGAGGGGGACTACAGGGGCTCTATAAACATCCCATCTTAACTCCAAATGAGCCATCCTTCTACTTCCACAACGTTTTTCTTGGACGAGGCTTATACAAAGAAAGAGCCTCATGTCAGAAGGAAGAGCTACAGCATATTAATCTCCAACAACATACGAAGCAGCTTCCATGCTCTTTTCCGTTCCTCAGTTCCGAGGCAATGGTAGGCCCCCTAAGTCCCCGTAAACACCCAGTTGTCATTCCCATTTGCTGCTGCACTTGATTTTCCATTCCCTGCCGAAATGCCCGTCTCAATTCTCTACTAGCCCTCCTAAAGCGGCAACCCTAGAGAGTGCCTTGCATGTTCTTTTCCATCCCCCTGGTCCCCACTCACAATCAACAACTTACTCCTCAACCCTGAACCCTCTATCCCTATAAACACAGTTTTTACTTAGTTTTCCTCTTGTTTTTCCATGTGATTTCCACCTCCTAGAACCCAAAAGAAGCAGTTTGCATTTCATCTTCCAGTCCTCCACTCCCTAAAAAAAGGAGTCAAGCCCTGAACAACGCAGTTTCCATGTGAGTCTCCATTATTGCAATCTCCCTACACAACTCCTGTTGGCCCCTTGGGACAATCACCCATAGCACGAACTCCTACCATATTATGTATCCCTATACACCCCTTTGTGTCCAATTCCCCAAGCCCTGAACACCACAAACCCTACACCCTAAACCCTAAACCAACAAACCCCCGGCAGCCGGTAAGCAAATAGCCCGTCCCTTGCACGTCGGCCCCAAGCGTCGAGCTTGTCGCTGAGCAGACGTTGGGGCAGCCTCAAGGGGGTTGAGAGCTAGACCCTAAACCCTAAACCTGCCCTAAACCCCTAAACCCTAAACCTTAATGGAACTGTGACATTTTTTGTGGGACCTTGTACATTATTAAGTTTAGAAATGTAGGTTTAGAGGCCAGGGATGCAAGGTTTAGGGTTTAGGACTGGTTTAGGGGTGTGGGCTTTGGGTTTCGAAATTTTAGGGATGTTCAGGGCTTTCACGGCATATCTGCTCCTTTTCAGAAGGAAGCCCAAAGCCTAAACCCTAAACCCTGAATTGCAATTTAAAATAGATTTTCCATTATCTCAATATAACACCCATATAACTCTAATATTACCCCGATAGGTACCTACATCCCCGCAATCTTCCTTCACTACGGCGTGGCGAGCCTTCTGGGTTCTAGTGGGGCACCATCTTCCCATCGTTTCGGGCCAGCCACAAGAACTGTACGCTAAATCCCAAAATGAGGGGTACCTTTAAAGGGATTCATAGGGGATATGTAGGGCCTAGATAAGGGGGTATATAGGGGTTATATAGGGATATATGATGTAGGGTTGCTACCCCCCATTGCCCCACCCCATGGTATGGTCCCCCCCTCCCCCCTCTGGACCTGTGGTTGCTGTGGTCCTGTTGCCTGTTCATGTGGTTCTGCTCCTCCTTTTTGTGGTTCCTGTGGTTGTTGTGGTCTTGTCATGCTGGTGGTTCCCCCCGTGGTCCTGTGGTTCTGGTGGTCCTGTCCATGTGGTGGGAGGGTTTGGGTTTTCGTAGATGATCCTGTTTCATATCTCATAGTATTTCTAATGCTGTTATCTTAATTCTTCTAATGATTTTTGACACAAGTTTATTTGGAGGTTCCTGGGATGGAGGTTCCTGGGATGTAGTGCCAGCTTACGATAGAGCCTCAGTAGAACTATAGACCCAGGTATAAGCGGCACGAAGGCCTGACCATGACGACAGTTACAAGGATCGCGACCCCGGGAGGCCCCTTCCCTGTGACTGTTGGCACTTTCCAGATGCCAAGACCACACGGAGGTCCAAAAGCGATGACAGTTACAAAGATCGTGACATCCCTGTAACTATTGGGACTTTCACGACGCGACGAAAGTACGAGGAGCCAAAAGTGACGACAGTCACAAGGACGGCAGCTCTGAGGCATCAAAAACGAAGGCAGTTACGAGGATTGCGGCCTTGAGGGGCCCCATCCCTGTGACTCTGGCACTTTTGAGAGGTTTGGGCCTGGGGGGGGGGGACATTGGGGGGGGTAGGATCCCTAGGACCGGGAACATACATAGGGTTTCGGGTTTCCCAAAAATTAGGGGTACCTTCTTAGGGTCGCAATAGTAAGAATGCTACTATTTGGAGGTTTATATTGGGGTCCCCCTACTTAGAAACTACAAACCCTAAACCCTAAACCCTAAACCCTTAACCGTGTAATTACTGGCCTTTGCTTTCTTCTTTCTTTGGCTCAGCAGCGGTCCACTGCCAATCTTTGGTGCCTTAGGCAAATGCAGGGCTTAGGGTTTAGGGTTTAGGGTTTAGGGTTTAGGGTACGGAATGGAAGAACGGATCCTCACAGAGACCCCTGCATGGGGTTCCCCATATTACAGAGTACAGTAGTTTGGGGTCTATATTGGGGTCCCCTACTTATGGAAAACCACCATGTAATCCGCACTAACAGCAATTTACATCCTGTTTTGCCTTTCCGAACGAGCAACCAGCAGGATGAGGCAGGATGCCCTCTCATCGAAATGAGCTTAGCTTCAGTCAGGTAAGGCATTGCGCTGGCGATCTTCCCATGCAATACCCAGCTTGAAGAGCCAGGGGAACTTAGCACGTCTAATTACAACCTCTAGAAACAGCATAATGACACTAGTCACCCCCCCCTCATCAAACTACTTCTTAGATCCTCCTGACCATACAAATATCTACTGCTCATATGAAAGGATGCCGTGACAAAGTCATGAAATGGAAAGGGATGCTACCCAGCTAAGTTGTCACCTCAAGCAAAACCGAATCAGACGTTCCATCGGGGCCTCAGTTACTCCCAAGCTAAATGGGGCTAACAGTCGGGAGTAGCAGCAAACACACTTTTGGTCATGGGGCTGGCTCCTTTGGAGCACTTTCTTCTGCTTCCTTCTGCTTCTGCTTCTTCACCACCTTCACCTTTGTGCAGGCATGCTTACTTACTGGAGATTTGCTTGATCCTCTGCGAAAATGTCAGAAGGAGACGCCTGCAAGAAGTTTCTGTGACCGCCCCAAAAACTAACAGCCATTGTATCCGACTTCTGTTCCCTCAACATCCACTTCCACCGCGAAAACTGTAATTACCGAAGAATAAACTCAGCAGCATCTGGCCTTCATCGGGTGGAAGGCACGGGCTCACATCGCTTGAGCCAGGGATTCCAGCTCAAAACCACGTGTTGCCAAGCGCTTCAAAACTCGCATCACGCAACATGCACAACTTCCTAAAACTGAGCCGGCCGCTTTTTCGCACTCACAAATTAAATGTTCCTGCACTTCTCATGGGGCGTCACTCGAAGAGCGGTCATCAGAGCTCAGCACGGTCTGTACGGCCGGTTCCACGTCCCTCCCTGGAACCGGCTCTAATCGGCTTGCTCTTCATCCGCATCTTCCACCTCCGCATCATGCGCACCAGCCTCGTGCGGAGAACTGGTGTGGCTGCTGACGCTTTCGCGGTCATCGGTGCCCGTAGCCTCAACTGGCTCAGCATCCTCATCTTTGTCGACATCCTTGATCGTAGCGACAGTTGACTCACTTTCAACTTGGGGAGCTGCAGCTTCTACAGCGCCTACGGCGCCTACAGCGTCTATGGCGCCTACGGCGTTGGCTTTGGCCAGCTTCGAGGAAGTATCATTCTTCTGAAAGCTTTTTGTCCTGCTCTTCAACTTTAGGGGCTTTGGAGCCACCTGTTTGGCAAGGTGCGAGGCTGCACAATACACCCGCCAGGCATAAGGGCAAAGTGCTAGAGATATTGCTCCAAAAATGGCAGCTTCTATGTAGTGGCGGTTCTTCCAAGCATAGTAGAAGGTCAAGCCAGGCACTGCCACAGAAGCAGAGCTTCCCGTGACTTGGACGAGGGCCAGCAGCCAGGAGCTCACAGCAGTGGCGCCCACAGCGCCCACCGAAGCTGCCGAGGCCGCCGAAGCCGCCGAGGTGCCCGCTGCGAGGAGAGGGCTCGCGGCTGGAGCTGCCACAGGCGCGGCCATTCCCGCGGATGCCACAACGATCAGGAGAGTGGCCGTAACTACAATGGGGAATCGCCACTCCCAGAGCATCAAGAAAAGGCGTTCCCAGACTCGCTGCCAGTCCCATTCACTTTGCCACTCCAAACCTGATTGCCACTCCCAATCTTGCTGCCATTCCCATTCATGTCCACCATCCTTCTTCGCGGCTTGCCCGCGTGTGGACGACTTTTCCTCGCTCATCCAGCTCCATGAAGACTCGTTGCCGATCCACTCGCCAGACAAGAGCGAAGCTACTGTGGAGAAGAAATTATCTGAAGCCTCCTCCGGATCTTGCTCCGGGATGGCTACGGGAGCTGGTGCAGCAGCTGGCACAACCTCCCCAAGGACTGCCCGGAGGTCGAGACGGGTCTCCTTGCCACCTTCGTCCAAGCGAAGAGCAGCCACGGCACCTCGAGCCACAAGACCTGCCTCAATTGACCGCTCCAGTAGATCCCGAACCTGGCTTTGCAGCTCCTTGTTAACGGCACGGAGCCCTTCATCTGGCTTTTTGGCATAGAGCTTGGCAAAATGCCGAACAACCTCTGGGCTCCAGGCAAGCTCTACATTTGCAAAGCCCGGATGCTGAGAGAAGGCCTTCGATTCAGCTGCTAGGAATCCTCTGACAGCCTCCTCCACCTCTTGTGGGCTGAAAGGCAGGAAGGGCAACACGTCAGTAAGGCGGCCCCGAATCTCGCTTTCTCGAAAGAATCCGTGCTCTCTGTCTATTCCTGATGGATGACTCAGCTCTGCTTCCACAGCATCTCGCAGCTTTGCATATCCTGCGCAATCGGGGTCGCCATCCACGCCCAAAGGTAGCTTCTGCCAGGTCTCCGAGGAGAGCCCCTGGCTCTTGGCCATTGCGACCGGATGCTGCAAGATGCGCTCTTTTGCGAGGTTGCTGGTGAGGATGAAGGTGGCATTGGCTGCAGGGTAGTCCCTTCCTGTGCGTGGGTCGTAAACAGTTCCATACTCACCGAAGACGGTCAGCAGTGCCCGTGCAAAGTCAGGATGGGCTTTCTCGATCTCATCCAGCACAATCACGGCATCGGGGTGCTGCCTGACAAGGTCCGGGAGGTCGCCAGAACCCTGAATTCCCCGCGGCGGCCCAAAAAATGTTTTCTGGTCTTCAAGCATGCGAAACTGATTCATTGGGAAAAGCCTGAAGCGGCCAGAGGCCTCCAACTCCTGGATCGGCCGCCCATGGATCACTTCAGCGATAGTCCGCGCTGCCATTGTCTTCCCTGTTCCTGACGGCCCCGTCATGAGCAGCACCAGCGGAATGCCAGGGCGCTGGATGCCCTTCTTTCGCAACCGCACATAGCCAGGAGATTGCATCAGCCTCCGGATAGCGCACTGTTGTCCAATCAGGGAAGCGAAAGGCGATGCCTTGTCCTTGTTCATCGAAGCTGCGACGATCTTTGGAGTCTCGATCCCTTCTGGCAAGGTGTCTACAGTCAGAAGCTTTTTGATGTCTAGATGAAGAGAAGGCAGGCAGGACTCTGCTCCAGCAATGTTGTCCATGAGATCCAACTGCTGCAAGTGGCGGAGGGCCACCCAATGAGATGACTTCTGCACCGGCTGCCCACTAAGAAGCCGTCGAAGCACGTAGCAGGCCGTGGCCTCGCCCTTTGCCAAAGCCTTCAGCAAGGCCTCGAGCAGCATAGGTGAGGCGAAGTCTTCCAGGGCCAATTCTTTACCCCCCTGGGGCCGCGTTCCCTCCAGGAGGATCTGGATTCCCCAGGGCAACACGGCGGCGTGGCCTCCCATGCGAGTGGCCTCTATCACCAGCTCCGCTGCCAGCAATGCCGACGTGCGGCGTTGTGGCAATGGTAGCTGTGTCCAGCAGTGTAGCAAGTGGGAAGCGGAGACTGCTTTGACTTCTCCGTCGGCAGCATGCGAGGACCAGAATCGGCGCGCCAACGACTCCACGTCAGCACAGGCAAGGGCAGGTGGAAAGCGATCCCGTAGAGCCAGGAGGGATGCCTCCAGCACTTGGAGGTTCCAGCTATACTTGTGCGCCAGGGCAACCAGGTCTTCAGGATTTCTGGCCTCGTGCACCTTGGCCAGCAGCTTCACCTGGTCCTCCTTGCGAAATATTGATTCCACTCGCTGCCAGACCTCTCGGGCTGCCGTGGTGGTGCTGCTCCAAGGAGTGACCTCGCTTGAAGATAGGAACTCGGAGATCACATGAAAGTACTCTCTGACATGGGATGCCTGACCCTCTTCTGAAAGTGTCTCAGATGGTTCTTCACGTGATGCCTTGTCAAGCAGATCCTCGCGCATAGTCGGGCAACTGAGCATCTTCTCAGCAGCCGTGCCAATTCCTTCTGTCATCACTACCGAAAGGGCAGTCTTGATGACATTGCCCGCAATGGGGATCCATCCCACAGCATGGCTAACTAAAGACATCTTGACGTATTCGCTGCCGAGGAAAGTTGACACCGCCAGGGCTGTGCCCAAATCCAGGTAACAGCCATATTGCAGCGCAATGGCAAAGATCATCCCGGCTTGGATGGCCGGCACCACGGCTGAGGCACCCGGTATCTGTGCCATGGCGCCATCTGCAAATCCAGCAATCACGGCAGCCGTGTGGCGGATCGCAGATATCTGGCTCCTGGTCGCCCCACTCTCACCGCAAGCCTCCTCTGCTTGCGGAGGTGGTGCCGTGTGTGCGGGGGGGTCCGCGACCTTCGGTCGTTGACTCTCAGCTATCGGTTGCCTCTCAGCTTCTGTGGCATTCTCTGCCAAGTCGTCTGCTGCAGAATGCATCAGGAGCACCAGCAAGACCCACATCCTTCTTTTCCACGGCGGCATGGCTGCAGCAAAGCAAAGCGCAACAGTATTCTACCAGTCCCAAGTATTCCCAGCAAGGTGCTTGAAGGAGGTGGCTACAAGCTTACAAACTTACAAGCCTGATCTTTTTAGCTTCAGCAACTCCAAAGCTCTAGCTTTTGCTGTGACACTACAATCAGCCAGACCACACTGGCATGTTCTGGTCACATGTTTAATGCCCGAGTGTGCATGTACCTGTAGCCGTTTCGGTCATTGCAGGAACGCGCAGGACACACAAGGTGCAACAAGGGACTTCCAGCAACTGCAGCAGGAGGACACAGCCTAGCAAAGAGCCCGGCAGCCATCCACATCCGGAGATGGGAAACCCACAATACGAACTGTGCTGCCTGCGCATGTGAAGTCCGCTTCCTTGTGGTACTGACTTGCGAACTCTGGCGTGCCTTTCGGGAAGTTGCCTTCGTTGACCCTTAGAATGCACAACATGCCGCACACGCTGCACACGCAACTCCCCTGCAGCGACAAGGCACTCCTGATATTGACCCCCACCCCGCTAACAATAAATCTTTTACGTTTAATACCCTGAAGCAAGGGGGGAACACTTATTGTCAGGGGTGTGGGGTAACAAGGGGAGGTGATGATAATGCACGCGATGGGCAACGCAGCCTACACACTGGTTGAAAGATTGGACACGCAAGTCCATGTTAGGATTGTGTGTCCAAATCTCATGTTGTTTTAAAGTTTTGGCAGCTCTTTTGCAGGAGTTCGTGGAGGTTCTCAGTTTTCTGCGACGGTTCGGAAGTTTGGCTGGCTTCATATGGCCCCTGTCCTTCTCTTTGTGAAGAGGCAAACCGAACCCAGGGCTGCTGAAACCTTATCAAAATCTTATGAGGGCCCCGCGCTAGCGGTATACTAGGAATATGAGAGAACCCTAATATAATCCTCATTATCCCTTATAGTCACTATTACTGGGTGGGGGGTCCACCTAGTCAAGATCCATCAAGCATGAGTAGAGGAGCATCACGAAACTACCCACGTAGTTGATGCTTGTAATGGGACCACGACCCGTTCCCAATCTTCACGACGCAGTGGGTTCCGAGGTGAGAACGATTACGCTGGTAAGAATACGACTAGTCATCATAGCAATACGAATAGCAATAACAGGAATACTGATAGTAAGTAGAATAATCCTCATCATATTACAATAACAACACCAAAGCTTTTTGAGGCACGGACTTGTACTGAGGCCGGCACTGAAGGACTATACCCTAAACACTGTATACCCATATCCGGGCAACTTAAACCCTCAACCCGACTCACTGCTGTAACCATCCTCAGCTTCCGGCGGCACTCTGGAATCTTGCCTTGCTTGGAGGTTCAGGGTATAGTCCCCCTTCATTAGATAGAATATAGCGTATATGGGGATCTTATTGTAATATACCTTAATATACCCAAAGCCACGTTCTATCTACTTAAGGGGGACTATAACTATAATCCAGGAGGTTTAGGGTTGAAGGTTTGGGGTTCAGGGTAAAAGGGGCCTTATACGGTTATGTAGGTAGGGAGTCAATAGGGGGGGTAATTTGAAATACGAAGCCGAATTATATTTGTACTTCTGATCCAAGTATTAACCCCCTAAATCCCCTCATATGGGGAGAACTGGATAACAAATACCAATGAGAAGCAAGTCACAACTGTTCTCAATCTCCAAGTATGGGTAAGTGGCGAAGCGCCTAAAGCGCTGGACTACTGACGAATAGGATTCTACAGGTATGTAGGGACAATGGAAAAGAAAATGAAGACCACTATATATTATTCAGGGTTTAGGGTTTAGGGTTCAGGCTCAGGATGTTTGCTCAGCCCAGCATCCTATACTGTCTACCGGCCCTGAAGCCTAAGCTTAGAGTCTAATGTTTAGGGTTTAGGGTGCCGTAAACCCTGAATCCTGAACTCAAGAAAGGCTCAGCATACACTCCCCCATTCTAACGGCCACCCGAGTAGACTCCGAACCCCATAGCCGAAACTCTAGCCGCTACGCCCTTAGCCCCAAAACCTCACCCGTAGTCTGTAACAGTAAAAATGATAATCCTTGGTGGCAATAATAACCAGAAGAAGAAGAATAGCAGCAGCAGCAGCAGCAGCAGCAGCAGCAGTAGCAGCAGAAACCGTGTAATAATAATACACGACAAAAAAGTCTCGACCATACATTTAATAACAAGAATTAAGGTACTAGTAAGAATAACAGGCAAAATTACTATCATAAACAATGAGGACAAGAATACTGACAATAAGAGCACCAAGAATAGCAGGTGTAATAAGAGGTACTTCCCTGAGGCAGCGGCTGGATGCCAAAGCTGACTGCTGGCGGCTGCCTCAGCTGCCAGGATAGAACTTTGTGTTTCAGGATCTTCGGGTACAGGATTTAAGGATTGCCGCGTCAAGTCGCACTCAGAGAACAAGCCAACCAAGGGGTAGCAGGCTATTCTGAGAGTTTCCGGGATGTACAGCCCCCAAACTGGGGGACTTGGTATCATAGTAATTGAATCTAAGTTCCTCAACAGCAACCTAGAGTAGCGTGGGTCTCAGCACGCAAGGCTGATAACAGGGATCGCCAAATCAGCATCAAGTGCACGGGCATCTCATGGCCTGCACTCGAAGGTGGCCGGCTACTCAAAAGAGAGGCCATCAATGTGAGCGTCAGCATTATAAGGGGGGGCGGGGGGTACTAATAAAATTCCCCTGGCCAGCAAAAATCCTTAGACTCTGGATTTCAAGTTGATTTCAATTGCGAACCCGCTTTTTGCTTGATATGCTCTTTGCACATAATGCGCGGTCAGGGGGTGCATCTTGCAAAGGCGTGATAATAATGAAAATCACCGGCCACAAACATCATTAAAAAATCACGGTTCACCTGCTTCCCCTACTCCTACTCTTACTCTTCTTCCCCCTATTTCTACTACTAGCAGTACTACTACTAGTGGTACTTTGTACCACTACCCAGCTACCCAGTGTTGGAATTGAATACGCATGCACGAGTTGCCAGTGCCAGACGACCAATTCAGAAGTATACGTGGCTTTTGCTTTATCGCACTGGTCGGTCAAATGCTGCGCCAAACCCTTGCGTAAGGCATCGGCTTCAGGATGACAGAAGATTCGGATAGAGTTCCAGTTCAAGGCTTAGAATGTCGGGCCTGCTCAGTGCCCCCAACCACGTAGTGGAGGCTAAGCCGTACGTTATCCTTTGTGGATTTACGGCTTAAGGGCCGAATCCAAATTTCTTATAAGGTACCATATGCCCATATACTTTGACACGTGGACGCGTTATATAGATATATACAAGTGAGCCATAGTTGGACATGAGCATAGACGCACAGTCATAGCCTCATCGGACAAGCCCCATGTACGAGAAAGTTCGTGTTGCAATCGCAACAATAGTGGCGAGGGCGAAAATGTCGGAATGACCATGATGAAAAACAACCCTCCACTAAACCCCAAACCATATGTCCCAGCTTCAATCAAATGATTTTCGTAGCCCAAACAACGTGAACCATCACTTCTGAGTAGAGCTAATCATGTAGACGCGACAAAGGTAAAGGTTCCCTACACACTTACCAAGTGATAGAAAGCATCCAGGGGAAGTAAACCCTCAACCCAAAGGGAAGCCACCGCTTGATCCAAAACAAGCTCCCGACTTCACGATGGGCGCGTTCTTCCGGGTGGTGGCTTCCGACTGAGCCTATGAGCCGGTCATGAGCTGGTCAGGGTGTTCTTGGAGGTTACATCGGTATAGTATAGGGGTTGGGTTGCATAGGTTTACTGTTGGGGCTTAGAACCTATCTCGACCCCTCAAGTAGCTCCTATGAAGCCCAAATACCACAAATAGGACCTACTTAGTTCCCTTTTAAGGGCCCTTGCAAAATCCAAAATAGGCTTTAGAATTTGGAGCTTTTAGGGCTGAACCCTCGTAGACCCCTGATTGATAAACCCCCTCCCCTTAATGAGATTTTAATAGGGATCCTAAGATTAAGGCCCTTAAAAGGGGAGGTTTACTAATCATGGGTCTACATTAAACCTACACCGTGTGGAATTTCAGGCCGGGGCCCTCAGGCGCCTGTCCCTTTGCAAGACTAGGGTTTAGGATTAGGGTTTACGGTTTAGGGCTGGGGTTAGGTCATTCCTCTTTGCAGTCACAGTTACCAAAAGAAGTACTAAGAGTTATAATCGCCACTTAAGAAAACCCCTTGAAGATTTTAAGGACAGCTACTGCAAGGGGAATGACCCAAGGTTAGGGCTGAGGGAGGCTCCCACCTTAAAATGACCCAACCCGAGTGCAAAGAGGCCTCGCCTTGAAAGTAAGCCCCCCCCCCCCCACACACACCCCACACTTTAAACAAAAACATGATCCAACCCACTCTAGAATTTCCTCATACCCCACACGTTCAAAATATTGATTCAGCATTGCGACAGTGTATTCCTGCGCCCCGATTTTGTCTTGATTGTCAGCATGGCTTCGTTTTTATTGTCATTGTGAATTTGCAGGCCTCTCACACAGACTCTGCAGAAAAGAGCGCATCAACGCCATGGGTTTGCATCCTCTGCTAATCTACTTTGAGGGATAACGAGCACCCCGAAACAGCCGATCAGCAGACGTTACTCGCAGCGTCAGGGGGACTTTGTAAGTTAATGATGGGGATAACCGGGGTGATTATATGGCTGATAGGGATCATATATCAAGAGTGTACTAACTACGTCCTCTCAACCTGGAATCGTAGGGCTTCTGAGAACTATATGAGTCTACCAAAAGGGCCCCATTCTGGATCCCCTTATACTAGAAGCCTTATTGGACAGACTCCTACAAGTGGGTAGAAAATTTTCTTGAAACCTTAAACACCTTGAAATCACCAAATAGTCCCAGTTTCCATGTTATGCTTCATTTTCTTTTCCATTAAGTTCTTCTTTATCTGCACCCTAAGTTTCGCAATGAGCCGGTCAGCCTTTCGAATCTGCTCTTGGAGAAGCTCTTCCGGGCTCCGCGTTGGCTCCTGCAGAAGCGACCAGGTCTCTGTAGATGGGATTAGACTGTTGGGTTCTAAAGGAGGGAGAGAAAAAGAGAGAGAGAGAGAGGCATATATATATATATAGGCACACAGCAAGGATAGACAGGTTTAGGCTTTCAAGTTTAAGGTCTAAGGTTTAGGGCTAGGTGGGTACATGTTGGGTACTGCCCCCGCGCTGTAGCGGTCTACAATCGAGAAAAATTCAAGGCCTTTTTGCTCACACTAGGATTCTTCCCCAAAAATTACTGGAAGGGGGCAAACCAGGTAGCTGTGCACATTCCATGGACGTTCAACCCTGCAGATATAGCCTTTTCTCAAGTAAATAGCATATGAACTTCCCTAAAACCCTCGAAACTGCATATATTCCATCTACTTAAGGGTGACTATATTCTATTGGACTCCACGACACTAACAATGCTCCGAAGTTAGGGCCTCGCAAAGATAATACCATGTACGGCAGGAGCCCGGAGGGGCTCTATACGCCCGTTCCCCATAATTAGGCTCCTCCCATGGTCTTACCCAGCACGGGCGTAAAGTCTGACATGTTTCTTCAATGTCTGACCACCCTAGTAATGGGTGGGAACGGCCTAAGCAGGCCGGGTGGGCATTTAGTGCTTGGGGTTTCAAGTTGTTGCTCAAACGAGCTCTGAGGCATTCGTAATACAGGTTGGGTACTGCCTCAGCCCAGGAACAGCCTATAAGACAATTGGCATTAAGGGCTATACAGTACTATGGTATAAACATTACCTAGCCTTTTACTGGGCGGGGGCAGTACCGAAAGTATCAAAACCTCAGCGCACCCTTTAATCCCAGGCCAACAGGATTTGCTTCAGTGTGCACCCAACACCCTAAACCTAAGGACCAGGCAATAGACCCTGAAGCCAGCCCTGTCGACCCTCCCAATGAGTTCCGATCAAACTGTGAAACCCTTAAAGCACAGAACAAACCCCAGATGTGCAGGATCACCTTGGGCCTCTTTTCTGGAAGAGTCGTCGGTACCTGCATCAACTTGGCTGAGGCTCATGATTCCCTGCTTTTCTCTGCTGCAGGCCTTACAGAACCCGATTTCCATTCCAGTCAAAATGCTGAGGCTTGCTTTGTAGGGTGGGGACTACAGCATATTCGGTGCACAAAGCCGGATGACTAATGAACATGGGTTCCTGATCAGGGACTATGTATAAGCCGCTGCATGCACATGTCGGCATTCTCTTCCATTGTTGGCAATTATTCAGGCTTCAAACCCTAAACCCTTAACCCTAAATAGCAGCTTCCAATTCTATTTTCCATTATCCCAATTAATATAACCCAGATATTACTCCTTCCTCTGAAAAGGAGCCCGCAGCCTCCACAGCAGCTGCAGCCATTCCGAGCACCGATTGGCCTCAAAGTTTTGGGTTGTACCCATTGGGTAATATTTGGGTTAGAATGGAGTTATATGGGGAGAATGGACAATAAAATGGAAACTACTATTTAGGGTTTAGGGTTTAGGAAACTACTATTTAGGGTTTAGGGTTTAGGGTGGGTACCCTCAGCAACGTGGTTTCCTGATTCTGTGATCCTTGACTTCCGCCTCAGGCAATGCTGTCAGGAACCTTGAAGAATGGCTACATCCTCCCTACCATACAAGACAGGGGTTGTTCTCCACATCCGGCATCCCTGCGAATGCAGAACTACACGCTGAATGCGTGCATCCTCTCTAGCCTCATTCACAATTGCAAGACTATTTCCCTGCAAAGCCCGAATTACCCAAAGGAACATCACCCTGAATACTCTTGAAATCACAAGCAATATCTTTAACAAAGAAATCCCCATCTGTAAGTTCCCCCAAGCCCCATGAAACCCCATATACACCGCAATTTCAAGTGCTCCATCTGTCATTCCCCATGTTAGGAGGTAATACCCTCAGCACGCAAACCCCAGACATTAAACCCTATATGTTTCCAAACCCTAAACCCTAGTAAGTAGGTCCATTCTGCATCTGGGCTTGCACACAGCCTGCATGTCCTAAACCCTGAACCCGACACCATAAACCATAAACCCTTTTTGTTGGGTACTGCCCCCCATCAGTAACAGTTGGATAATAAGTATAGTATGGTTATATATAGCCCCTAATAGGACCCCTAATATAGACTGCTACTGGGTGGGGGCAGTACCCAGCCTTTTTGCATCTGGACATCCGCAGGCTCTGCCAGACTGAAGGGCACCCCATCATACAGTGCTGCTGGCTGAAAGTGTCCAAGCTCTTCAGTAAATCTACAGAAACAACCCCATACAACCATACCACATCTCTGAAAGCAAATTGGTAATGTAACTGGTGCCAAAGACTTGCGTAAGCTTCCCCTAAAACCCGAAGCCCTAGGACCCTGAACCCCTAAGACCCCTTAAACCCTAAACCCTAACACCCTAGGACCCTAAAACCCCATCTAAGCTTTGGCCACCAAGAAGCCCATCGGCTCCCTGGGCTCTGCTAAGGCCTCGGCTTGGGAAAGGGGCTTTGGAAAGCTTACTTGGAGGTTCAGGGTTTTAGGTTTGGGGTGTAGGATTCAGGGTTTAGGGTGTAGGGTTTAGGGTATGGGGTTTAGGGTTTAGGGTTCAGGGTTCAGGGTTTAGGGTATAAGGTTCAGGGCTTAGTGTTTGGATTTGTGTGGTTTTCACCCGAGGCTCTGGGGCAATCATACCCCGATTCGACGTATAACCCAACTATTCTTGGTTCTACTTGGATTATAGGTACTAGTCATCACTGGGTGATAGTTACGCCGAACCTCCACATCGGGAGGGATAAGGGGCCGGTAGAATGTTTTGACGGGCGGTTAGGGAGACGGATTACACGAGGACTAGTCAATTTTGAGATCAGGGCTTCAGGGACCAGAAATTTTTGGGGGCTACACGGCTTAAAAGCACTGACTTTACGTCGAAGCTTCGAAGCTACTCTTGAAGCCTGAATCATGTGACCACCATGTTTTGGAAGCTCGCATCGGCCACGTCTTCTCGAGCAGTCAGAAATCTTAACAGTTGGCGGGGCGGGGCGCTTGCCCGGGTACAAGCTGATTTGAGGGATCACTCGACCAAGTCGCAACCATGAAGAACCCAAGACAGCCTGACTTCCCAAAATTCTTGCGTCTAGAACCCTAAACCCTTAGTCTCCAGGCCTTCTTCACATCTCCCAGCGCATTCTGGCCAAACATGTCCTGTGCCTCGCATGTGGCCATAATCTGTCTATAGTCCCCCTTAATGTCTTGAGGGTTTAGGGGTTTAGGTTTTAGGGGTTTGGGATTAAGTGTTTGCCCCCCTTAAAAGGATAGAATATGGGGTATATGGGGCTCTTACTATCATACACCCCAAGCCATATTCCATCTACTTAAGGGGGACTAGATCAACACATGCTCCAACTTACGTATTGTGCTGCTGACCCAATCTGTTCTGGAGTTTCGGGGCAAATGCCGCAACCATAGGAAAGACTACAAGCACAATTAGGCTACAAGGCCTCAGCACAAACTTGGGGTTTAGGTATTAGCTCTGAGGGCCTTGCCAAGTAGAGATATATGTATATATATATAAACCCAATTACACCCCTGACAACGCAGGGAGGGCACGGTTCTAGCGTTTGGAGGATGGTGGGTCGAAGTCACAAGCCCCTTCAGCCCTAAACCCTAAACATCAAATACGGGTACCTACAAAACAAGCCAGGACCACCAAAGTCAAGAGGAACTTGCTTTAGGATTTAGGGCTTAGGATTTTTCTAGATTACCCCTACCCAGAGAATCCAATGCCGCTTAGTTAGGGAATACACCTTAAATCATCCCAGGAACCTTAATATCTTCCTCAATTAAGGATATTGGGCTCATGGGAATACCATCCCCAAGAAAGAGACCTATATTCCTCTACTAGTTCCCTTATAACTTATATCCCTGAGGCCCTGGAGATACTTGAAAATTCGTGGGTAAACATAATCTAGGTGGACCTTTAACCCAGTAATAGTGGTATACTAGGAATATAAGAGGACCTCAATATTATCCCCATTATTCCTCACAGTGACTATTGCAGGGTGTGGGTCCACCTAAGGGCCAACATAGAAGGCAAATATAGTTATGACTAATTACTCGTGGGGTGCCTACAACTCTACCAAAAACGACCCATGACCCTATGGTCCCTTTGTTATTCCAGCACGTCCGATATCATAGCCCTTAAACTCTAAACTCTGAACTCTAATCCTTACGCCGGACTCTAATCAATAAACTCCTTTCATGCCCGTTGGAGATATCCCCAATCTTGGGGGCGCTGCCACATTGTCCCCTCCCAAGACTTTGACCTCAGCGCAGCTTTGACAAAGGGGACCACTCGGGAAAAAAGGATTTGTCGAAATTGGCGCCCCTGGGGATCCCAAGCCAAATTTCTGAATTGCAAAAGGATTATGGGGGCCCTTGGCTAGTGTTTTGGGATTGCCTTGTGCGTGCTCATAAATCCAGACATAAAGCGATTGTAGCCACTGAGGGGTAACTCCCCCAAACTAACAATGAACCCCCGAAAGGGGCCGAACCTTTTGCAAGGGTCCATCTTAGCTGGGGGAGGGTAGCTTACAGCTTTGAGGATGCGCCCCCTGCCACGCAGGTCAAACAACATGAGCCAGCATCATGCACGGAACGACACTACCGCAATGCGCACGCAATGAAATACCCAACCGTACTTTCCCTCACAGGCACTTTCTGAAGGTATATAATCAAGTTTGATCAGTCAAGACCACCACTCTGACTATCGGTCAGTGGCCGGACCTCATAGTGAAATAGTACATAGCTTCCAATGGGTCTCCATAATGAGGACTATACTATTCGGGGTCCTATACAGGGGTCCCCCTGTTTAGGGGAAGGGAACTACCATGTAGATTCACCCCTGCATTATCCCCAACATCCCTAGGACAGCTCCATAATCAACCATTTTCTCAACCACCTAACCGCTGAAAAGGCAATCAGGCAGCGGCTATAGCACTCACACAAGTAGTTCCCCTGTCGAAGAAGTAGCTTGCATGTTCTCAACATTTTCTCTTGGGGGGTTGCCCTACATAATCCCTACAACATAGAACTTTCCATGTTGTTTTCAATTCTCTCTTCCATTTGAATCTCCACTACTACGGGTACTATCACCAAAGCCTCTATATCCCTACAGAATCCCTAAATATCCTTTTTTTGTCCCCACATAATCCCTAGATGACATTAAACCCTAAACCACGAAGCAATCGGGCAGGCCCCGGGCATTCCGTGCTTGTGGCCGGCCGCCTTCCACGACCAGGTCGAAAGAGACGGTCTCGCCGGCCAGGAGTCCTTTGGACATGTACAGTACAGTTTTTAGGGCTCAGGGTTTAGGGTTTACATAAGGTTTAGCGTTCGCCCAACGCCTAGGGGTCTCCCACAGCCCAAATCTCATCGACCGCGTCAAGTTTGGCTTGGCTTGGAAGTTTGGGGGGGCGGGGTGGAGGGGTATAATTACGGTCTCTTCAGCTGTAGCTACCTTGACCTGTAAAACGCAGTATTTCGGGAACCCTCATGCGAAAACACCGCATTCATGTTCGAAAGTGTGCCTACCAGAACATCCATGTCCAAACTATGATAACCTTCATGTTCAAGAGCATCCCATTACCAGACCATCCATGCCCAAGCCATAACAATGTTCGTATTGCACGTGCATCCAAGTACCAGAAACGCTGCGCCCCGTGGGACGAAGTCTATGTCCTTTCCGGGAGCCCTGATGCAAAAACACCGCGCGTAGTGGGACAAAATGCATGTCATATACAGCTTCTGATCGCGCGAACACAGAAAAAAGCCTGACTATCACCGCTGCGTTGCGTTTGCTACACCCTTTTCGACCTGTAAAACACTGTACTTTTGAACAGGGTCTAAATCTGGCCAGGCACCTCTTTGAACGTCCAACATAACACTTCTCATTGGCAGTGTGCCACAACCATGCGTCTTTGCACATTTTCACTCCTAAAACGTGCAGCATTCTCATCTTCAATGAAGTTTGCGCGCGGATTTTTAGAAGAAAATACCGCACAGTCGTCACCGTCCGTTCCTTGAACACACTAACCCCTGCAAGCAAAATACACTGCAAGACGCAGTAGTTTCTGTACCTTTCACACTGCATAGCATAAAGCCCGCATGGATCTTCCGGAGAACCCCTTCCGTCGCGCGTTAGGGTTTAGGGTGTGGGGTTTAGGGTTTAGGCACTACCATATACTTTGATGGCGCCCAAAACTATTTGTGAATAGCTTCCCTTCTAGAACCAAAAGGGAGATGAATAGTTATCCAAATGCGCCACCGCTTTTGCGGCATTCCTTGCACAAAGCACTTGGAACGCACCCAAGCGTGTCTTGACCGAGGAACATACCCTAGACCAAACAAAGGTTCCTAGCATTATTTAGCGTGCATGTCTTCATTGAGGGGTTTTGGACTCTGGGATTGTGTGAAGCAGGCTACAGGACATATCGCGCCCGTTCTCCATAAAGTTACCCTGACGGTCTTGTGCTGTCTTCATAAGCATGGTCTCCCCTAAACCCTGAACTACAAATCCCAAGCCCTTGGATAGGTAGGTAAAGAAGGTTTGAGGACCGACATATAACCCCATTCTAATCCCAATATAACCTTTATATAACCCTATGTAATATAATAGTTTCCACTTTCCACTTTAGTCTCCATATCCCAATATAACCCCCATTTAACCCCAATATGTTCCTCCTGTGAATTCTTGGCGGCTTTGTGGCTAGGTATGCAGGGGGCCCAATAGCCCCTAGTCAGGGGGTGCAAAAGATGATGGGCACCACTGTGTTCTTTCATTTCGGGGCCATACTGTTTAGGACTCTAAACCCTAAACCCCTAACCCTGAACCCAAAATAGTTTAGGGTGTAGTTTTCCCATGACGCCCAGGAATCCTGAGTTAAGCAATTCCCTGACATGATGCCGGGGGCCTTTTCTTGATTTGGGCTATATGGGGGGTTCCTAAAAGTCGGGGTGCCACTCTGGTGGTCCCTATAATTAGGGGCTATAGGGGTTTATTGGGGTTGTATAGGGCTATACAAGGGTTATATAGAGTTTCGAGGTGAGGGATTCCTAAAGTAGGAATACCTTTAACAGGGGTTTTTATAGGGGTTCTATAGAGGTATATAGGGTCTAGGGTTTCACAACAGTACGGGTACCGGGTACCAAAACGGGGGTCGCCTTATTACGGATTATAATATTTGGGGATTTAAAAATGGGCTCCCCCTGTCTTCGGAAGCTACCATCTTCCTCAATTGAGGGGCAATGGGCTCTGTGGGTCGGGGCTATCTGGCTATCTGTTACTATCGGAACTTGGGGAGAGTTTTTGATGGATTAAGGAAGAAAACTGTGCCAAACTTTGACGGCAACTGCAGAAAGGACCAATGGTCTTGGGAAAGCCCCTTTCCTGCCAGAAAGCGCAGGATGCTTCTCGGCAAAGCTGTCAAAATCTGTTGCGCTTTGGGGGTTGGGGCAAAGCCTCCTTGAAGGTGATTCGATTGATCTGTTGATGTGCACCACTGCATGGGTTCTTTCAGTAGGTATATGTCTGTACTCTCTCCAGTGGGGATACCCTGGGGCTTGCAGGGATCTCTTACATGATCATGAGTCACCATGTCCTGGGACAGGCTTGTGGGCTTTGCTACAGCTAGAAGGGTTCTACATTTACAGCAACCCGGAAGCCCACGATACCACCCATCTTAAAGAATGGGAGGCTCAGTGCGATGTGACTCCATCTGCCAGTGGACAAGGCCCTGGCCGATTCGTCCGATGAGGTGGGAGTTGTAGACAAATATGTCACGTGGAAAGTCCGGCACGGTTATGAAGCCAAAGCCTGTCCAAACAGGCGCAACTCCTTAGAACATCTTAGAATGTAGACCGCGCTCAATGGCCAACAAAGTTCCTGGATCTCCGGAAACACCAGCGGGTACAAGAAAATATTTGGAAAAGTTGAAGATGCAACTGTCTCAACCAACAGCAGAAACGCAACCTGCCTTTGCGGGTATTGTAGCTCTTCACTCTGCCGATCACACGGTTGGCCCTCGGTATGAAAAAGCATAAAAACGGACATCGTTTCTGAGGTTTTGAAGTTTGGAGGGGTCGAACGCACAAACCATCATAAACGCAGTAGTTGCGAATCCGCGCTGGAGTTGGCTGTTCGGAGTTCGGGGGTCCATGTGTCTTTAGAATCCAGCATGTACAGGTTCAAGGCCACAGCTAACAAATGTTCAAAGCTACTGTTGATCAGTTTCTCGCAACATCTTCCAAACGTTATTATCCCTGGCTTGTACCTTGCTCCATGTTAAAGAACTGTTGGCAGAAGCTCTATACTACGTACTACTGACGGCTAATGTTCTTAGAATAACTAACAATACTATTTCTGTTGGTCCTGCTGCGGCTGGTTGCTACTGCACGTGCTCTATACTTCATTGTTGGCGCTGTCATCCTTATCCTCATTTCCGAAACATCCACGGCTGCAATGTCGCCGCCACAGGAATCCTTGCAAAGGTCGATCGTACTACCTAGGCATAAAAGCCCGAGGCTTTGCATGCCTCCTTTCACTCCTTAAAGTCGCCCTTAGTCTCTTCTTGTCGATCCCTACTCTAAGCACGCGCCAACCTCTGCAGAATCCAGCAAAGCCCTATAGAATTGCAATTCAAGAACGTTTGGTGCGTAGCCCACAGGGCTCCCCACGTCGCCACAGGCGGTGCACTGGGCTTCTGGACCACTGGCCGGGGAGCTGGACGCTTGATGCCCATCAAGGGGCCCAGGTGGTTCTCACCAATCCTGGCTGATTAATCCCCTCCCCCTAATGTTCCCAATATATTCATAATATACCACCATGGGGAATTTTCATTAGGGGGCGTGGGGGGATTTAATATATGCTAACATAAGGGGGAGGGGATTGCAGAAGCTTTACTGGTGCAATGTTGGAATCAAATAATGAGTCTAGAAAGATTACATGCGGGTTTGGGCTCGAGGTGAACTGCTTAAGGCCCGTCAATCGACACCAGGACGGTCGCAGCAAGGATTGCAAAATCGTGCCAACGGAGTTCGCTTTTTAATGTCTCTTGCATTTGTAACGTTTGGGAAGTCTTTTCCCACTTACACGCACCAGGCTGCGCAATGATTCGATGAGGCAGTCGGCAATCGGGAGAACTGGATTGAAGTAACAGCCTCAAGCGACCTTGAAAGTCAAAACAAATCAGCGCGAAACACCAACGCAGGGGGAAGTGATGGTTGGGTCCCTGGCATTTTGCCGCCCCTCATGTTTTAGGCATCCATAAGGGGACCCCTAAACCCTAAACCCATAAAGGAACCGTGATTTTCACAACCCTCCATATTGGCTGACCATCCTAGGTCCACGTTCCTGGAAAGACAGAGGCTAGCACCTTTTGATGATCATACCAAAAAGTGGTTTAGGGTTTAGGATTTGCGGTTTGGGCTTTTGGTGAATGAGCTATAGTCTAAACTCCTAGCATCCCCCCTAATAAACCCCTATAACGGGATACTCCTAATTTCTGCAATGGCCTAGTATACAAACTTGCAATTCGCAAGGCATGCACAGTCTCCTTGGCAGAATGTCCTTGATCTGTGAGAAGATCTCGCTGCCACCGGCCTGTCCAACTTCGCCAAGTCACGTGCGGCTGCGTCTCAGAGTATGGGGCCCCCTCATACCCTACCTTGAGGTGGGTTAGGGCACAACCCAATTTCTAGCCTCCCAAGTCCAAAAGCATGGTTAGAATGAGGTTATAAAGTCACAAGTACAAGTTCTTTGTACAGTCACCTGAGCCTCCAAGCAAGTCAGGCTCCCCACAACTACTTGTCACCACAAGGGATAGGGATAACACCAATCATGCTAAGGTCCAAATGTAGTCCTATGCTACCACGAGTACTGGGTGGGCCTGACCCAACCTTTACCGCAAGAATTGCAAGGTTTTGCAAAAGTTTTGCTAGTTGTTAGGGTTTAGGGTCGTTAGAAAGGAATAAAGCTATGGAAGACAAAATGGCAACTACTCCATTATCGGGCATCATATAAGCTACAGCCCACATTTCCCACATAATTACTGCACATGGGTTACTATTGGAATGATGTTAGGGACTAAACTAAAGTACCAAAGAGACCCCTATCCCTCTAAATTTGAACGCTAGCCTTTTTGCATCCAGGACTCTTGAAGGAATGCCGGGCTTTGTGAATAATCTGCTAAACCCTAAACCCTGATCCCCTACAGTCCCCCTCAAGTAGCTAGAATATGGCTTTGGGTATGTTATAATAAGATCCCTATATAACCCATATTCTATCTACTTAGGGGGGACTAGAACCTTACAGTCTTAAATAAAAGTAACTTGACGTGAAGAAGGGAAGCTGACCCGTAGGCATCCTTGGAACCTTTGAACCCTTCTGAAAGCACGAAGAGCTTCCACACTACCCGATTCTAGACTAGTGACTAGACTAGGCACGTGTCACAATACTACAAGAACATCCTACATTCTACATACCCTGTCCCAAAAAATCTACAAGCAAGCTGCCGCGTACAAGAAGCCTGCAATGACATTTTGATCGATAAGTGGCATAAGACTTTTTAATGCATTCCGGAAATGTATCCTGACAATATCCTGAAGTCTTACAAGGTTCATGCTGAGGGTGGCACCAGGCTCTTCACGCACTGGCAAAACAGCACAAGCTCCTGCGGTTTTAGACGTATTCTCTCCAGTCTGGGGAACATTAAGTAGTGGGATTGCCTGATATGGCTGCAGCCTTGTTTCCGAAAAATCTCTACAACGTGGGTTCAACGTTCAGGAAAAAACTGGGGGTCCAGGAGGTAACGCTTGATCCTAGGAGGCCTTCAGACCCTGTTGACCGTAACCCAAAAGTTAGTCCCCCCTTCCACAACCCTAGGCCCTCAAACCATGGCATACGACCTTGCTGAGGCACTTGAAAGATCAGATGGATCTTCCTCATTGCTCTCTAAAGATCCTATTGAATCTAGGGTATATTCCCTGATTAACGGATATTGGATTTTCTGGGTCTGTCTACAGCTGATAGGTATCGATCTAAGAGCCGCCAAGGAAGCTTGACAAGACCCCCTGGACGGACCCAAACCTGCAAGACTCCTCGGTCTCTTTGCGCTTTGGCTTCGGCTTGTTCGCGGCAGCACGAATTGCAGCCTTCAGCTCCTGTCCAGGCTCCCAGCGGCTTCTGCTTATCATCATCAGCTGCCATCAAACTGTTGCAGCAAAGGGGAAGCGATGGAAGTTGGATAGTAGCAAGACTTCCTGGTTCTTAGTGAGGAATGAGCGGATCTAGTCCCAAGATAATCCATGTATAATCACAATGGCATACTGTATATTCCCTTATTCCCCAATGACCCCCAGTAAGAGCAAGAGTCATGGCCAGCATCGGAGAAAGGAACCTCTAAAGCCTAAACCGCTCAGGCCTCGATTGCCTTGAGCTTTTCTGCACTGGGCCTCACTCCAGATGTCTTCAACAAGAACCATGTGAGCATTGTCTAAACTCCTAGTATCCCCCCCTCGAATACTGCCCCTATATAACCCCCTTTCAGGAGTTTAGACTACAGCTTATGAAGATTTGAAGCTTGGCCCGCGAACAGCCCGACATGTGCCACACATGGCACTTGGACTTTCCTCGCTTGAATGCAACTTTGGAACATGTCTGAAGCCGATGGATGCTCTTTTCGGCAGGTGATGGCAAGAAGTCAAAACTGAGCGGTTTCATCACCTCCCCGGACACGTAGAGCTCCCTCGCCACTGACAATAAACTTTCCCAGTGCATATGTTTTTTGTTGAATATGCGTTTTCATGCGAGGGCGCAGTAGTAAGTCGCTGGGGTGAGAAGACTACTCTCAAGAGGCTCAATCGCCTGAAGCATCACCGCTGGATGCGCTATCATCATCAGGGTTATCGATGGCATTAACGCTATACAGCAGTCTAGACAGGTGTCTGGGAAAGAGGGGCGAGCTGGCAGAGGAGTAGGCAAAAAGCCGGGATGGTGGCAGATGCCGAACCACCTCCCCATAGCTCAGAGCAAAAATGGTGGGAAGCGCCTCAAGGTCCACCATCCTTGCCGCGGGTTAGTAGGGAATAAGAGTATAAAATCCCTATGTAATTTTAGTGGGGGTTTCCCAAAATTGAGGGTACCTGTTGGGGGTCCCTGTCATAAGGATGATAGAATGTTGGGGTCGATATTGGGGTCCCTGAACATATTTTGGGAAACTGCCATAAATCCTCATGTAAGATTTTCCCTTACCCCTGATATACTAAGCAGCAGCAAGCATCTGTGTGAGGAAGAAGGCACGGTCAGCTGGAAGCCAGCAGAACTGAGTCTCCAGATGCTTGCGGGCAAGACGGCCCAATGCCTTTCAAACCCTATCGCTTAGGATTTTGGATTTAGGGTTTGGGGTATAGTCCCCCTTATGTAGATAGAATATAAAATTGGTCAATATCATAATAAGATCCCCATATACCTCAGATTCTATTTACAGAACGGGGACTATCATGCCGCTAAGTGCATACCACAATCAGTCACCTTTGCTTCCTCAGGGTCGCTAGTAACTTCAGCACTCTGGTTTCCGACACGGTTTCTCGTGCAATGTGCAACTGCCACAACACCCAACATGGTTCTTATTCCGGGCGCAAGGCTTCCCAAGAAGAGCTTGAAAAACCAGTTCCCCCATTCCTCAACTCAAATGTTTCAGGCTTGTAACCCTATGGTTGTACCTTTGGTTTTGGGACCCTTTTTGAGGGACCCTAGGGGACCATATCAGGGCTATATTAATGCCATATCGGGGAAACCTTTTAGGGGTGCGACCTTACGGGTACAACCCTGGAACCCTTGATCAACGTCGCAAGATGATTGCTTCAAGTAACCCTAAACCCTGAACCCTATGTAACCCCAATATGTCCCTAAACCCTAAACCCCATATCCTAAACCCAATAGTAGCTTCCATTTTCTTTTCCATTATCCCTATATAACCCCCCCAGAACAGGGTAGCTCCTTGCCAGAGAATCTCCTGCATGAAGATCCCAGGAAACCTCTGATATTGGGGTTTAGGGTTTAGGGTTTAAAGGTTTAGAGATATTACCCGCCAATAAAGGAAAATCAAATGGAAGAAGAAATGGAAGATGAAATGAAAACTGTTATTATCTAGGGGTTTATAAAAGTTATATGAATACTCATAATCTAAACTCTAGTAACCCCCTTGAGAACCCCCTAAATGATCTCCTGTAAAAGCCCTCTTTCAGGAGTTTGACTATAGCTCATTTTTTGGAAACTCCCCAATACTCCCCAGACCGTCCCAAACGTACCCAGTAGCTCCCTGAAGGAAAACCAAAAAAAGTCAAAAGAATTCGGGCAATACCGAAAGCGCACCGTCCCCCAGACTACCCAAGTCAGCCCGTTCTTCAGTGGTAATAGTGTTGGGCCCAGTGTATGGTGCCGTGTCTTGTTGCCCCTTTTTTTACTGAACCTAATAAGGGAATCTTCCTTACCCCAACCCCTTTTCTAAGGACCCTGCGACTATCTTCTCAGATAACCATATGAAGGTCCTGATGTCAAGGGCCGGGAAAGCTTGAATCACCTAAACCCGAAACCCTAGTGACTCTGGAGGACTCAACCCTAAACCAGCCTTTCGGCATTCTTCGCCAGCAACTGATCTACCATCATCCAGCAGCAGGAGTGCACGCTCATGCGGCGCAATTGTCTCCACAAAGGCTTTCCTGAGCAGTTTCGGGTTCAGGGTTCTAAACCCTAAATCAAAACCCCTGGGGTGCAACCTGGAATCAACTCATCAGGGTACGGTCTATGGCAAAGGGCACTACATGCGACAGACCGCACCAGGATCGAAATCACATCTGCTGGCCTTGGGGCCCTTGCACCCTAAGCAGCTGGGCTGCTCACAGGGGACTTAAATTTCGCTTACGTCAGCACGTGACATGGCTATGTAGACAAGCCCCTTTTCAACAGGACTGAGGCGCCGGCCTCTAGTGAATAGCCCTGAACCCATCCTGTACACCACATAACTTACACTCTGAAATAACCCTGAATCCCAAATAACCCCTTGCGTTCCCTAACAGCAACCCAGAAGATTTCCCATGTGGCAGTTTCCATCAAGAGGGATAAGGAGGTTGGTTGTATAGGATAATATCACATGGGACATATTAAAGGTTATAAAAAGGGCTATGGAAGGGTTATATATCCCTAATTATGCAAACCCCCACGTTGGGATTGCGAGGGTATTTAATAGAAATTGGCGTTGGGTTGAGAGCCTCGGCACAGCCAAGCCAAGCATACCGATCACTGTGAAGATCACTTTTGCCCTCTAGACTCCATGCTGTACCTGTGGCGTTGCAAAGGAACTGCAGGCCCTGACTAGCCTCATAAAAACAAAAATGAACCAGCAACTCGCAGAATCCCTGCAGACAGCAACATGCAAAACCCTCACACGGCTCAACAAAGAACTCCTTTGAATCGCCCGGAGACCGCCCTAAGACCCTGCTGCATGCTCCTCCCTTCACCAACGCCTGAACACTGAGCCCCAACCTCTACCTCCCAATCTGTTCAGCCACGCTTCTCGTCAGCTAGCTCTTGGAGAGAACCATGTCCTTGTTTCTTCCACAAGCTCTCCTTCTGAAGCTGTGCCTTTCCTGGGCTTGGGATTTCGGGCTGTGGGGTTGGGGGATCAGGGGCTTCAGGGATCGGGGATCGAGCTTTTCAAAGTTTAGGGCTTAGGGAGTTTGGCCGCTTGTGTCGAAGCATGTCGGACCTCGTGTTCTGGAGCTTTAGGCTGGCAATGACAGCTCTACTATTATAGTCCGCCTTAAGTAGATACAATATGGGGTATATGGGGATCTGAATATATTATATTTAATATACCCAAAGCCATGTTCCATCTACTTGAGGGGGACTGTATTATTACTACTATTGCTGTAATTTGTAGTGCCATTACTATTACTATGGTCACTATCATTGCTATTATTACTACCATGAGGCATGACTGTTTTAATCTGCCAGTCTCCCTCGCACTGGCTCCTGTAGAAAATCACATCAGCACTGCATTTGCCCCAGGCATCCCTCAACCCTCAACCCTGCGAGGGTCTACGGTCACTAGTAACAATTATGGTAACCACAGGAATCATAGGAACGACAATAATAGAAACAAGACTAGTAACGGCTTCTAGAAAAAGAGGAGCCCAGGCAAAAAGACACTGGAAGGGCGTAAGCCCATGGTGGATTGACGAAATCTTGTTGCACTTAGGGTCCCCAAAGCACTGCAACTACCATTCTTGGCGATATCTAAAGAAGTGGTGCAAGATTTCCTCCACCCACAGTAGGACAAAACAACCTAAATCCCCTGAGGGTTCAGCGTTTAAGGAGAGTTACCGTCATGGATGGCAATAGAGATTCGTACCATGCCTCAATCATAATCGACGAAGAAAGGGCTGCTTCAGTAAGGTTTAGGGATTCGCTTCGGTCTGCTGATCTCTTGATGAGGAGACCTTAAGTAACTGCCATATGACTGCAAGAGGGTCCTAAGCTAGGGGTTGGGGCTACAAAAACCTAAGGTCTCTTGGGCTGATCTCTTGATGAGGGGATTTTTCATAATCCCAACCCCTATGATAAGGACCCTGCCGAAAAAAAAAAATCTATGACTGCAAGAGGGTCCTGACTTAGTGGTTGGGACGTTGAAAAATCCATTTGGTAAGAAATTGTAGTGGGGAGCTGCAGCACCAACATCGCAAGACTGCAATTTAGCCTTCACAAACCAGAGCCGGAGACATGGAGGACTAACAATCTTCCCCCAGGGCCCCAGAAGGGGTTGTATAGGGTTTGCGGTGTAGGCTTTAGGGTTTAGGCTGCATAAGGGAATGGACAAGAAAATAGAAAGCAAGATCCTTAAACCCTAAACCCTCCTAAATCCTTAAACCCTACACCTTAGAGCCTAAACAGTGCATCCAAGGCAGATAATGAACTAACCCGAGCCCTCTGCCTTGCTGCTGCTTCCTCCTCTATCCTAATAACAAACCCACCAACCCCCCAAATAAGAAATACCACCCAAAAAAACCTTCTTGGTGGTGACTAGGGAATAGGGGAATATCATCCCTGTATAGTAAATTTCCTTTTTTCCTTACTAACCACCAATCAGTGGGGAAGTTCACTACATTTTAGGAGGAGGCGATTTGTAGGGCATGGACCCTAAACCCTCAACAGCGTGGCTTGTAGGGAATGGAGGCATGGAATACAGGGAAAGTTACTATTGGGCATTGTTGACGGACAACTCTTGTTGTACGCCTATAAGCCCCCTATATAAACCCAGCCTCCATTTCCTTATCCATTTTCTTTTCCAACTTCTTTTTCCATCTCCCAATGTCAATTATTGGGATAAAACCCCTAAATCCTAAACCTTAAATAGTAGTTTCCATTCCAAGTTTCCATGTTCTTTTGCATTTGATTCTCCATTATTGGGGATGATACTCTTTGTCCCTGCTTCTGGCCTCCTAAGCCCCAATCCCTAAACCCTTAACCCTAACCCCTATGTCCTAAACCAAAAACCCTACTATTTGTCTATGAGCTTCTGGCCTCCCTTAACTTCTTGAGCTCGTCCTCAGGGTCGTGCCTTTCGGCCACCAGCGGCTCCGGAGACACGAAGGCCGTGTGGGGATCGGCTTTCTTCACCGTGCCATCGGGGCGCAAGCACATCCTTACTTGCACCGTTTGTTCTGGGTTGCTGTTAAGGAACTTGAATTAAGTTAACATAATGAATTTTCATAGTAAATAATAGATTTTTGGGTTTTCCCCAATAAAGTACGTTAAAATAAAATCCTCAACAGCAACCCAGTTGTTGTGGGAAAAAAGGCGAGCTTAAAGATCTCAGCCTGTAGGCTTGTCAACGGAACTCAAAAGTGCCTGGTCCAGAAAAATGTTTTTCTGGGAGGATGGTTACTAGAATCATTACAACTATTGTCACTAGTGGTATTATTACTATTATTTACTATTACTATCATTGCTACTACTTGGGTAGCTGAAGTGATCCCAAGCATCTGCTCCTGCTGCATGTCGCTGGCACGCTGGGCCGCAGTGATGGCATCGGAGAACTGGCCGCTTCGGAGCTTGTCCACCAAGCTCTCCTTGGAGAGAAACCAACAACTGCCGTAATAATTAGCCAAATTAATGAGAAGGCTGTTCTGGCCACTAGTCAACCACCACAACAGCAATGGACATCGTTTACCACGATACATGGCTCAGAGTCTAAGACACTTTTGTGGAAACACTACCCAAAATCAGAATGTGTCCACACACACTTGTTCTCGTTGTCCTGCTTCGCTCTAGGAGCACTTGATAATTGCTGATTATGCCGTGTCTCCACAGCGTCCACGTCCCGAGCTGATCCCTCCAGTTCTCGCTCGCGCGGCATGTTACGAGCGAATGATCGCGCGCAGTCTGCGCACTGCTTCTAGGCTCCAATAATGCGGTTTTGTTTCACGTGATGAGGGTTGCAGAATGCATTGCGCTGAGGACCTCATAGGCTTGGTTTTGGCAAGTCAGCACTTCCGGCAGTCAGAAAGCTAGAGTGTGCTACCTTTGAAGGCACCGACCGAGAAGCACATCAAACACCCTTTTGCATAACATCTGAACCCTGCGTCCACCATGAACATGACGATCTGCCATCTACCATCTACATCCCAGAGCTCGTTCAACAGCAAACTCCAGGGATCCAAGCACACAAATAAGACCTACACTGGGCCCTAACTAAGTCTGCAAATATTGCATACTTTGGGCTATTTGGATCCCTAGGCGAAACCTGGAAATCTATAAGCTCAATCTGCGGAGCTACTAGCAAGGTTCGCACAACTCATCCGTAGAACGTCTATGAAAAATGTTTTGGGTTTTGGGTAAACCCTCCCGTTTTCCATGACATTACAAGCTTTACAATTTCAAATGCTCGCATAAACCAAGCACGCAGACGTTGGGAGTTTCGGGTTTCAGTGTGGTTTCCAGGTTCCTGCTTTTGCGCCTTCTCTGTGAGAGCTTTGGGGTTTAAACTGAAACCTCTTGGCGCGATGCCCTGAAGCAGTCTGCTCTGCTGCGGGGGCCGGCCTGAGAAGGAATCAGGCTTCATACATATATCTGGGTCGGGTCTGTGTTGGGGTCCCCTGGTCATGGAAACTACCATATCTCCCCAACAAGTCCAGGATCCCATGTGATTGGAACCCCTACGTACTGCATAATACAGGCTTTGGCAGAATTGCACCCGACCACTCGACTAACATCTGGTAATGTCAAGAAATGAAGGGAACCCATGAAAAAAAAACGAATATATCATAGTATCATACTGCAGTTCTCATTAGGGGGCAAAACGGGACCCCAACTTTCGGAAACCCCCATTACAAGTTCTGACGGAGATCTCTGACCAATCTTCCCCGTGTGGGACGTCGTCAAAATTATGGTCCCTTTTGGGCAGCTTTCATACCGCGACTTTCAGGTGGGTGCCCAAAACGATCGTAATTTTGACAACCTTCAAGATGACCGCGCAAACGCGCATGATCGCGCATGACAGAAGGCTCACATAGGCCCCTTCACTTGAGCTGCAGCTTCTAAGGCTTCTGCGTCTCTTTTTCGTCTGATGCCGGCACCTGACATCCAAATTCATAATGCTTCAGCACCGTCTTGTTTAGGGCTAACTACAAGTAAAACATTCCTTCAGGAGGTATGAAACCTATCTAACACCAACTTCAGGGAGTAAGGCGACCGCATCTTGAGCAGTTTCTGGCGCTGCCTGTGCGAAGGGTGGCTAGGATCACCAGGCGTGCATGCTCATGTGCAATTCCCCTCTTTACGTGCCGGCAGCAAATATTTCCCAATAGGTCTCTTTGTGAGGGATAAACCTGGTGCTATAAATGAAACGTGCCTCTGCTGCTGAAGGAAGAGCACCGTTTTCTGCTGGCCTGCATGGTGGATCATATGCACATACTGCACGCTGGCCCATACCACACAATCACTCAGGCCCAGACTCCGTCATCACACCTCAGGAAAAAGTGGGAAAAGTTCATCACGTACGGCCAACAAGTTGGATCAGTTGTGACAGCTTCTCCATTCGAAAAAACTGCAAAATTTCAAGACAGCTGTACCCGAACACAAAGAAACTTGTCCACAGGCTCCGCCACATGGCGCATGGTGCTAAGGCAAGCACAATAGGAGCGTGGAATCCGAAAAGAATGCGCGGCTAGCACAAATGGAACCAATTCAGCGAAATGTGTCTCGTTGAGAATGCGGCTGTGCGGCGGAAGCCCTGATCTGCTGTGCGGCAGAAGCCCTGGTAACTTATGATTCAACTTCTTTTTTAATAGCTACAAGCAGTGAATCTGCTTCTGGTCGAGCCGGACAAAATGGCACAAAGCATGCTGGAACCAGGTCCCATTTACTTTCCATTTTCTTTTCCATTACCCCTATATAATTACGCCCAATATACTATAGGGATAATGGAAAAGAAAGTGGAAACTACTATAGTATGTGTCCTTCAACGCCTAGCCGAGTCTAGCTAAACTCCCGCAGCCACCGGGTCACACTCAAAGCTGCAATTTCATCCAGAAGATGAGACCTCCAATCCGCAAACCACAAGATCTGTCGATCTTGAGATGCTATCTGAGCGTTTGCCTAAATTACTGTTCCTGAAATGGTGTACACTTATGAAAGGTCCTGTGACGTGCGTAGGAATAGGAAGCCAAACATGGGCGCCTGCGTCATGCTTCGGCGAGGAACTACTCATTGGACCGGCTGGGCTGCCAAGCTGTCAGGTGCCACTCTCGAAATATCATGGAACACCATTCTGGATGATTTGGGGGTTTCCCAAAATTAGGGGTACCTTTTTGGGGGTCCCTATAGTAAGGAATACAGTATTTTGGAGATTATATTGGGGTCCCCCTAGTTTAGGGAAATTACCATTTTGGGGTTGTTGTATATGAAAGTTGCCAAGTGCAGAACCTTCGCGCAGCACAGACTTTGATACTTGGTAAGCTGGGACCAGGACCAGGCGTGCTTACGCAAGCCCAGCAACTTTAAAAGCCACCCCTCATCGACAGTGCCCAACCTGAACCCAAAACCTGGGCAATCCTAGATACCATGGGACCAAGCAACTTTATCTTCTGGTGACCCGAATGAAGCATGATGGATGAGGTACTGGGCAACAACAAACTGGACCAGCGGGAGCCGAATAATCACAATGCATCTACCGGTACGCATCCAGAACTCCCTCCCGATGCAACCCTAAACCCTAAACCCTGAACCCTAAACCGCGTCTTCCCAGTGGTCTTCACAACTACTGAAGCAGCCTGGTGCTGCTACCATTATACTCACAATTTTCGCGTTACAACAGGAGTTCTGGCAGCAAGCAAGATCTGAAATGTTCAAGCTACTTTCCTCGCCTTTTTGCCACTTGTCACGGCGCACTTGCCTGTACAGCAGCCGCGGATTGGAAATCGGCGAAGTCATCTGTGTCATCGACCTTGTCAAACAAATCAAACCGCCCAAAATCCAGGGTCAACATCTGAGTGGTTCTGCACATCCTCATGGCAAAAAAACACTACATCAGCCTGCACGCTCCCTGCACAATTGTGCAATCGCACAACTGCACTGACGTCATCTCTGGCCTTAACATGAATGCCATTGGGTAACACATACATGGGCTGGGAGACAGCAGATCGCGCGTTTTGGATCCTACCAGTGTGTAATATGAACGCAACAAAACCCTTTGGAGTCATCATCGCCTCTTGATGCCCCTTATTGTCGTCATCGTCCATCCGCAGAGGGTCCTAGAAAAATCCTACGAACAAAGTCATAAAAAGAAACGAAACTGGGCGCACAGCTGGTTTCGAATGTGTTTTTGTCTCCGCGGCTTTTGCCACCTGCAATAACATGGGCAAGTGTGTATTGGGATGAGCATTAAGGTCATCAGGGTCGGGGCTTTGCATGGGGGTTTCCCAAAATAGGAGTACCATCTTGGGGGGTGCCCATAATAAGGATCACGGTATTTTGGAATTTATGTTGGGTCGCCCCCTTTATGGAAACTACCTTATGGGAATTAGCGGCTAACGAGCCCGGCTTCGCGCACTTGCAGCTAGATTAAAGTTGGGTGTTGCTGCGTCGAAACCTGGCAATATCCTACTGCAGCTATGATTTCTGCACGGGCTGCTGCCTGATGTTATGAAGTATCATAAAGATCCGATTGGCGCATCTCAGCATTGTGAGGGCTCAAAACGATCTCCCTGCCGTTGGCTGGTGGGATCATTGGCCATGACGCTACAATCTACAAAGTCTGCACCGTACAGCAGTAAACTCCGACATGAAGGGTGATTAGGATTTCCTCGTTGATCGTCCCTTGCAACAGCTTCATATCGGAAAGTCAAACAAAACTGTCCATCACCTCTACTCTCAAAGAGACACCAATGCTATGCAATCTTTGCAGTTCAACCCTAAAAACCGCCATCCCCCGCACTTAAACCTTACAAAGCCCTTGTGCACCACCCCTTTTCCCACAACTTTAAGAGAACAACGGAATGAAGACCTCCAAAATCTCAAGAATCACCATGAGCAGCACGGCCGCCTGCAAGGGCGTGCCTGCAGAAGACGGAGGCGGGGCCTGATAAATGAGTGAAATGATGTTCTTTTTTCCAAGTTCAGAAGCTAGGAACCTAATCCCTGTATTCCCATACAACCCCTATGCGATGTCTTCTTCTATTCCCTACCCTGGTAAGGAAGGCTTTCTCTTGAGGAATTGGAACTATTGTTTCTTTTACTTAATAATTTCCCACGAGCTGTGTTGTATCATCCGCCCACGACCACAAAACCTTCCAGGGCACCTGCCAACATGCCAAAACCACTCGCCGCATAGCCGCATGGTCCAGCCTGCTCCCTTGTCCTGCCGACACGGTGCACAGCTACCACGAATGGTCGAGGTTGTTCGGGCCATTTGTTGCCACACTGCTAGCTCTGGGCCTTCTCTAATATAATAGTTTCCATTTTTCTTTTCCATTATCCCCTATACAACCCCCACGTACACCCATATTACACCCATTATAGTAGTCTCCCCTACCCCATTATTTCATTGGCCATGGAAGCCATTGGGACGTGCAAGCTTCGGACTGTGCCTGATTAAGACATCATGGCACGGAACGAGGCAGGGGGGATAATGTAAACTCATGCTTAATAGACCCCCTCCTTTTAGGGGCCTTAATATGAGGATCTCTATTATGATCCCCGCTAAGGGGGGGAGGTTATTAATTAGGGGTCTACATTAATCACATCCCGAAAAACAGCGGTGAAAGCCCACCTCCCTCACATGCCGCTCCAGACATGTCTGCAGAAATGAACGGTCTGCCTATGCCTACTTAACCATCAACGGCTGAACGCAAACAGAAAACAAGAAGCAAAGCAACAATCGTCCACGACAGCTTGTCAAAATCACCATCCTTCAACTGTTAACTTTCTGTTTTGTGGTATGTCTATCGCCCGCGTGGACACCTGGAGCTGATTGTTGTTGTTGATGACTCCTGCCAGTACAAAACCGAACAATTAAGAAAAGGAGAAACCGCACGACTCCCATGTTGTCCGTATGTGTTGTCCGTGTCTTTGAAACATTTGGAAAAGTGAAGCGAGCACAAGCCTCGCATGACAATTGTTTCGGTGTCCAGTACCCAGGCGGACAGTTCTTCGAACGTTCATGCCGTCGCGCCCCCAAAAAGTTGGAAGTTGTTGGAAGAGCTCGTTCTGGCATCAAGATGCTACAGGATTCGTATCACCTAAGGGCCTGTGCTGCGCTGCTGCAACTAGCTCACAAGCTGCACCTGTGGATGTGAATCCAAGCGTCAGAGTGCCCAACTATCCCCAAACATGGCACTTGTGCACAGAGACAATACACATGAGTGCAACCACTGCGACGACGATTGACAAACAAGCACTTGCTTGGCCAGATCAGCGGGCCTGCCAGAGCGCCCCGGCAAATTCACCTCGTGCTCAGAAAATGACACGTGGTGTCAGGCTGGTGCTTTGGTTGTGATCGCAACCGACATCCAGCTCAACATGCCCATCTAAAATCTGCAAATCTCGCATGCCTTGATAGTTTCACCATCCTTCAATGACAAGTCCTTCCTGGGCACGGCAACTGAATCACAACAATGAGATCGCTTGCACACTGAGACTTGGAATGCGGAATGGTTGCCATGCGCACCCACTACAACCATCCAAGAATCATTGGAAGAGCATCCATCACTTCCGCCTCCTTTGCTTTGTCGACCCATGTTGCCTGCCATATTACAAACGTGCGTCTGAAAACATACAATTTCAATGTTGCACAAGATGCCTTGAAATCGGCCAAGCATGCGTTGAAATCAAACGCATCGCCTCCTCAACTGGGTGCTGAACAGATTACTTGTGCCAAGCACACAACAAAATTTGGGGCCAGAACTGTCGCTGAAACCAAAGCCGATGAAAGCGTGCCGTGACCCATTCACCTGCACTCCATGCAGCTTGACACACATGTGGGCGACCGTCCTAGATGTAGTGTTGACCATCAATGCAACCAGGCCACAATTTTCAGAACCCAATAGCGGCTGGAATCCACGACGCGTTCCACGTAAAGTTCATGTTCACCGTTTGGGATGACCTCAGACGTCCTAACTACACAAATGGCAGGGTTTACCACAGGCCACAATTTTTGAGATGTGCGCACACTGAGCGAACAAACTGTCAGCGCCATTGTCCAACAGACCTTAACCAGTGCATGTACTGACATGGAAAACGGCTTTGCTATTCATGATGACTCGTAATATCTTGGAATTACAAATGCACTCCTCGTCACAAAGGTGCGTGATGATAAGCTCGCTACATTGTCACAGGCTCGGTTCTTTGCGAGTTCATGAAGAATGCGGACAGTCGGCTTAAATTCGTATGTTTCTGTGCTTCACATTTTTGCCTTGTGCTACACTGCGTTGGAGAATGCTTGAACAGGTATTGCGGGCGGGAGACGAATCGTCAGAGTTTTACCTCTTGCAACGATGCGAACGTTGCCCCGCCAAATCGCTTCCTGAGGTGTGGCGTGTCTTAGATCGTACAAATTTAGACCCCACCAGCAGCATTAGCAGAATCCCTGACGAGCTCACAACCTTCCAATCCGCAGCTCGATGACCGGCAGCTGATGTTGCTGGTGGCACCTGCGCAATTGTAACGTTTTTTTCCAACGTTTGACAGACCTGGCTGACATGCTACGGAACAGGCATGAGATTGCGGTTCGTTTTGCTCTAAACATTCTGGTCTTGCCTGGTACACCTTCGCATCGCGCCTCAGCATTCGGGCAGTGTGCTCAGCATCCCCCTCTGAATTCACACATTGCCAACTGCAAAGCTCCACACTTGTTCAACAACACGTATTCAGCATCAGTATCTCCATAATCTTCCGCCATTGCACGCAAACGTGACACCACTGTCCTTTCCTCTGTCCAAACGTCCTGATGCATTGCTTGGTTTGCAGAACGAAACATGCCATGCATTGCCATCACATGACATGATATAACTAAAGAATATGGCTGTGCATCTTAAAACTGGCCAGAAGCAACATGCTGTCACATTGATCTTTGCTCTCATCAATGGTTTGGCTGGTCGATTTTGCCAACTTGCTGTTGATTGTGTTTTTTACACCTTCGAAGGCTGTAGCCAACAGCATCCTGCAACCAATTTGGACGCCCTTCAGCCACAAGACACGTGAAAATAATTTGTGCCAAATGCGGCAACAACACGCATGCAACTTGCATTGCATTAGGAAGCTGCAAGAATATGTGCCACCCGGCACCAATGACACCACAATGACAATCATGTGCAAAAAAAAGTTGTGTAGATTTCTGGACAAAGGGGGCAGGGCAACAACATGCAAGAATCGCCAGAGCGCAGCTGCCCTCACGGTCCAATGGCGGGTTTCAATTCAAAGCCTCCCCCTGCCCCCTGCAGTCACGATTTTCGGCACTTGTCCAGCAAGGCACCAAATACACCCCAGGAAGCTTTCTCAGCAGCTCTTCAGCCGAAAACCCCTCCGCATTTGCCCAGGCCCTAGCCCACGCGCACAAGCCCGGAACACTAGACAATCCCCCTAGCAAAATCCTCGAGCCTACACCCTTAACGATACCTTGCGAACTTAAACATTCACTTGAACTTGCGTGTGAGGATCCAGCAACGTGCCATTCACATTCGTACGGACAGATGGTTGGTCGGGTTGGGGTAACAATCATCGGATTCAAGACAAACGGGATTGATGATGATGCTGTTGCTGTGATGGATTTTGAAGGGAGTGTTCGACACTGGAGTGATGCAACACGTCAAGCTGCCCCGAAACACGAATTTAGCAAACCTTGTTTGCAACTGCCTTTTTGCAATCACTTCATGCTGATGCGGCGTACAGCTCCAAAACCTCATGGGAACGACGCATTTCTGTTTTGTCCAACGAGCCTTTTCGCTACCTGCTCCGTGCAATCCCAGCCCATACCCCGAATTTGTTCAAGCGAGCGCATACCAGCACCCCCGCAAGCCCAGCAAAGTTTGGTCCGTTCGAATTGCCGTGGGAGCAACATGGAACAATCTTGTTCCCGACTTTTTTTTTGCGGCTGCATGATCCCGAGCGGCACCTCACAGTTCCCACAGCAGGGAGCCAAAATCTTCGATTTCCTCATCGATCTCATGTGGTTGTGTAAGCCGGGCCGAGCCCAGCAAAGCAGGTTGAAAAATGGCGCGTTCCTCTTCCAAACTGGCTGGGCGTCTTTGGGGTTGCCAAACACTCTCATCAGGATGAGTTGCCTAACGGCTTGCCCACGTTTCCACATGAAATTCATCATGGTCATCTCACTAGCAACATTCCGCGCAAGCACTTCACAAGAGATGCTGGTCGTGGCTACTCATGGCACACAGTCAACACGTCGGCTACCATGTCTGGCCGAATCCGGAGAGGAAGCCTCTGAGGAACTGTTAGGGACCTTTTTTTGGCGCGTACCTTTTTACCGCCAACTGTCCCCAGGTCCCACATTCCTTGAAGTGAAAAATATGGAATTCCAGTCCATGGCATTTGGAAGTCATCGTACATTGCTGGTTGTGACATTATTTTGCCCTGCGCTATTGTATTTGGCCACATGGACAGGCCGCAACAGATTGAGCTTGGTCGGTGCTGTTATTCTGGCCAATTTTTGCGGCGAAGAGGTGCGGAGAGACTGTGGCCATTTCAACATGACCCCGTGCTAGGTTTACTCTGCAGGAGCAAGCCGACAGCATCTGCAAACGACCATGGTGAAATTCCGCATGGGGCCTATTGCTCTGGCCAATTATATGGACAGTACATCACATGGCCTTTGGAGTGGATGCAATCCTTGAGTTCACTGACAGGTGTCCCGCTTGCTCCCACTTCAATTGCAGTTCTGTGCGGTTGCACTGTTCCTGTCTAAGACCTACCGAGAACAGCTCTCTCCTTTTCTCTTGGGTTGCTCGGAAAGTACTTTGCAGGGGGTTTGGAAGCAGGAATGCCTCAAGCTTTTCTGACCATCCGTTTCGCCCCCTGCGAGGGAAAAACCAGACTAAATCGGAGCCAGACACAAGTGTCCAAACAGTGTGAAACCTAAGTGAAGAAGCAGACTATGCGGGTTTAGGCTAACCTGAAAGAGGGAAAGGCTCAAAGATTTCCTCTTGGACAAATGTCCCGAGAACACGGGCTGCCGCGAGGAAAGAAAAAGCTGGTGAGAGCTGAGGTGACAGCTGAAGGGAATGCAGTTTCCTTGGTTCCTGGCTAGACAGTGGGCTAACCGGGTAGCGTTGCACGGTTATAGCTAGGGTGAGACTGCTAACGGCTCAAGTGGGCTCACTGCGAACCTCACGACCTGGGCAACCAGGCTGAAGGTTCGTTAGAATTAGCAAGTAAAGCTTGGCAGGGTCAAAAAGTCTTGGTCCATAGAACGCGATCTACCATGTAGTGGGCTAACACTCTTGGTCTGGGAGCAGTAAGTAGCAGCGGTGCGGCATGAGATTCACAACCCCAACACCAAAAAAAAAAAACAGCGTTCGATGGTGGACAGCGTGGGGTCCAGCAGTACAAGTGCTCGACAAACGACATCCATATCAAGATTTCGAGAATGAACTTGAAGTGGTCACGAGGCTGCAGGATTCTGGGTGCGTAAACGTAACCTTTTGCAGCGGGGCGCTACTGTTCCAAATGGTTTCGGAATCACGTGCATCTGTGCACTTGTATGGTGATGGGCGTGAATGTGAATGGCTGGCAATGATTAGCCCAACGACGGTGCAAGCTACGTCCGAATCGAAACAGGACTGGATACCTTGGCCTGGGCGTCAGGCACGCCACCGCACGCAGCAGAGCTGAAAGAAACATTGCTTGAACTTGAGAGTTGCAGGGCCTTGGTGCACTCCACCGCATTGTTTGACAGGGCGCGCTGGATGTAGCAGGAGAAAAATATGGTCCTGATGAGAATCACAAGGGATGGGACGCAAGCCAGGTCTTCAGAGCATCCGGCGCGCAGCGCTTGGGAATGCTTGCATCGGATGTTCTTCTGAGCACGCACGGCGATGCAGTTTACATTGATTTGTTCAATCAAGTTTTGCTTGTTAATTTTGCGATGAAATGAGGCCAAGGGGTCTCACCCGCAAGCACTTACGAGCGCGCAGTGATACCGCGGAAATTGCGTGGCGTACACCTGCTGCGTTTGTGCATGAGAAGTGGACACGCGATCGTGATGCTGCAGTGACAACGTTGGCCATGAGGCCCAGGATGTTGCTCCATCGTGGCTGGTCGTTGAAGCGTCTTTGTTCGCTCAAGGCGAATACAGAGAAGACCAGCGCACATGGGCGTGGTGAAGGCTGTGGGTAGGGTGGGCCTCCTAGGGGCACACCAGAAAGCAATAGTCGCGGCCAACACTAGCGAACAAACGGGGTGGTGGAAGGGCTCCGCCGCCATCTACTCAAGGTTGACGGTTTGGTTGCCTTTTCTTGGGTTGTTGCTGGCTCAAGTGGAGTGCCGCCGTCAGACGGGGCAGTTGCCAGTGAGCAGGTCACAAACCGGATGATGAGATTTTTCCTCTGCCTTTGTTGCCGCCTCCTCAGGTTCCAACTTCGAACTGTGCTCGTTCGCAGAACAAATGTACCAGTGAGATGCGTGCGTGGAAGTATGATGTCGGTTTGATTCATTTTCTGAATCTTCCGCGAACGGGCACCAGCTGACACATTAAGAAGCTCTCCGGCAAAGAACGCGTGAGACACTTGCTTAATTTGAGCAAGGATGCTGGCCGTTTCCACCGGGAGTTTTTTATTTTTTTCCGGCCAATCCGCGGTCCCAGTGCGAGGCATGACGGGAAGCCAAACTCCAAGGCGACCCGTGGCACACTGCGAAAGTCCAAGGCAGGAAAAGTCCACGGCTGGAAAAAAATCCAGGGCTCACGGCGAGGCCCGCAGGGGCAGTCGGCTGGCCAGCGGTGGAGCAGAGAAGGTCTCAGCGAGGACATCACTGAGATCGAGTGCCGCCCCGTCAACGTTGGCAGCTTTTCCCAGCGGGAGGGAAGGGAGGCTGGCTGCCACAGCGCGGGC
>CAJNIZ010006691.1:0-17289 GCA_905231905.1 Symbiodinium pilosum | reverse complement strand
TAATTTTGACGCCAGCTCATATAGGACCTAAACCCTAAGCCCCAAGCCCTAGACCCTCAACCTTCAGGAGTGTCATATCAAAGGATCCCGGACCTTCCAGGTAAACACCTCCCCTCCACCCCCCTAAGAATAATACCGCCAGTACGGTACCATTATATATGCGGTCTTGGGTTCAGCGTTAGAAAAAAACACGGGGTAGGGGGAAGTTCAGTTTTTGGGGGGATCTATTATCAGCCCTGAGCCTAAATGGTATTAGTTTCCAGTCACTTTTCCATTCCCTACAGAACCCCTTAAGGAAAAAACATGCCTATCATTGCTATAAGGAAAGGGGAGAAGTAACGTATGAAGTATATACTCCCTAAACCCTAAAACCATGCCTCGCTTCGACCCGATGAAGCGAGGACGCCACGGCTCTCGCGCTACCAGGGGATCTCATAGGCTACGTCTCTGGTTTTGTTTAGGTTTAGGGTTTAGGGTTTAGGAAGGCGTTTAAGGTTTAGGGTTGAGGGTTTAAGGCTTGGGTTTATTTGGGCTAGGGATGTAGGTTTGAGGGTTTAAGGTTTAGGTTGAGGGTTTACGGCTTGGGTTTATGTGTGGGGGCCTGGAGAATTACCAGCTTCATAAGGATTGTCTTTGGAGTTATGTAAGGACTATTCACGGGGAGATGGGGGGTATGACCCCCCCAAAAGGACCCTATGGCATTCATATGATTCTCGGATGGTTCTTATTGTAGCGGTTGGGGATACAAAAGCCCTCTTATTGGTATGTATAGGAGGCTTGAGAGAGTTCCAGGATTATGCAGATGTTCTCTTTTAGGGGCATATAGGACCGTATATGGGGATACGTAGAGTCCCGTCCTCTCGAAGCTCCACAGAGGCCCATGTAGGTTTAAAGGGACTACTATGTGGACTTCCTTGTGTGTTTGGGGGAGGATAGTTCTGTTTCCTGGAGCCCTACACCCTAAAGCCTAAACCCTAGACTTCGTCTTTCGGGGTCAGAGTTTATAGAATTCCGGGTGCCAAACCCTAAACCCTAAACCCTAAACCCTAAACCCTGAACCCTAAACCCTAAACCCTAAACCCTAAACCCTAAACCCTAAACCCTAGGCAGCGCGGAGGCCCAAGAGCTTAAGGATGCTCAAAAATTTCGGATGGTTTGTGCCTGGGGCTTCAAAGTTTATATTGGGGTTATGTAGTTATATTGGGGTCATATATGGGATAATGGAAAAGAAAATGGAAACTACTCTTTAGGGATTAGGGTTTAGGGATGTTTAGGGTTTAGGGTTTAGGGTATAGTCGCCCTTAAGTAGATAGAATATGGGTTATATGGGGATCCTATTATAATATACCCAAAACCATATTCTATCTACCCAAGGGGGACTATATTCGGTTAAGTTTCAATGGTCAAGGTGGACTGTACGGCTCTAGAGATCTAGGCACAGAATCTTGCAGGAAGTTACTGAAACTCTGCACAGAGAGTACGTACATGGGGAAGATGCCAGGGTTTGGATGATAAGTATTTCAGTTTGGGTCCAGCCTTTTGCAAGATTGTTTCCAAGGTCCTTTCTCAGGGACAGTTTGTCAGGTTCTTGCATCGAAGCCAGAATGATCCCAGAAGGATCCATAGCCCACATGTTATCCCAACAAGTTAGTCCCCTTCAATTCTTGTAGCACGAGGCGCTACAGCAATGGGAGCCTACCACGCTACGGGTCCCCGGGTTAGTAACGGTTAGTGTCCACCACAACTCCTCACCCTAAACCAACCCTGTGCCAAGTGCAACTTAGGCGTGTTGTCGAAGCTCTCAACCCTCCTCATAAACCATGGGGGTTTATGGGGCCATGAGGAGATCGTATGCATCTCTCAGGGCACTTTCTACGGGCTATTTTGAGAATCACAAACGCAAACTTGTAATACGGGTATTTGTTGAAAAGAAGTCTACCTTTATTCCCAGAATTAGTACATAAACACAATCACGAGCAACAATTGTTACAATCGATACCAGGTTATCAATTACAAGTTGCTGTACTATGCAAGAGTACTAGAACCTAGTATTCCCTAGTTTCCATTTAATTTTCCATATTCTTTTCCTTTTGATTTTCCATTATAGTAGTTTCCATTTTCCTTTTCCATTATCCCAATATAGCTTAATATTCCCCTATATAACCATCAACAGAAGCTTCCCCCTGACCTACAGGTTCTCAGGCGCTCCTTTGGAAGGGAGGCCGCGCATTGGGTTCTGGGTGGTAGGGTTTAGGGTTTAGGGGGACTGTACCTTCTTGCAAACAGTGCAAAACAGGGATGTGCTGGGATCGGTTTTCTTGGGGGTTTAGGATGTTTTGGCCTAAGGGACCCTAAAACCCTAAACCCTTTTCGGCTGTTGGGGACTTAGGCTTGAATGGTTGGGTGTGTTTGGGTTTTCAAGGTTTATGTAGGGTATCCGAGATGTAGATGATGATGTGGGTGAATTAAATGTTGAGTCTTTTGTGGTTATGGCTTATATTACGGCACCTAAAAGGTAGGGCCCCTGAACCCTAAACCAATGCAGGGGTACCAAAAACAGAGCCTAACTTTGGGAATTCCCCATGTTGTCTTAGCTGGCTTCTGCGCAGTAGTGCCAGTGTGGCAGTGGAACCCACCGGGATCCGCGGACAAGCTGAAAGGGTCCATGTACCCAATAATTAGGTACTTGGGTCTTAGGTAATGGTAGTTATAGTACAGGTTGTGGGGAAGTACTTGATTATTCAGTACTTGGACCCTTAGGGAAGGCTGTTGCAAAACGATTTTACGGGTTTGAGTTGTCAGGGTGTGAGGGCTTTGTAGTAGCTGCTTGAGTCATGTTTTTGTTTATAGTCTCCCAAACTAGCCAGCAAACATATACACCCACCATTTAAACACATCTGTTTGCATGACCAAAGCCCTACTTCACTCGAGTCCGGAAAGGTGGGCCAGGCGGCCTGAGGTTCGAATGTGGACATGATAGCAGAAGAGCTTAATGAGTTGCCCTGAACCTGAAGTTAAGTTATGGCAAGAAGGACACCTTTTATTTCTTATGCATCCTTGTTATGGAAACCCAATCTAAGCTCCTGAACAACAACCCGGATTACTCTTCGGTGAAGTATGAGTATGGAAAGTCGGCAGTTTCATTCAAGTGTCGGGGCAGTTTTTGCAGTTTCTGGCATACACTCTACCCCGTTTACGGCCAGCAAAAACATTAAAAATATCTTTGGAAAATGCTCAGGCTCAGATTTTGCCTTCGCCTTTGCTTCTTCCCTGCCAGGGGGGGAGAGATTGAACACTGAGGGTTCCGCGGCCTTTTCCTCAAAGAGACTGCCTTGATGTTAGAAGTCCGGCCGGGCAAGGGGGACCCTCAAGCATCTAAACGCGAAACGCTGAATCCGTTCAGTCCTGAAACCGTCCCAAAAAAAACGTACCCCTTAGTCGAGCAACCCTAATCCCCATAATCTCGCTACGCCTTATATAACCCTATAACCCTTTCAAGGGACCTAAGGGTTTCATTTTATGTTCCATGGTTTTTCCAAATTTCATTCTTATTTGTTTGGGAAACCACTCACTGTCTTCCTCAAAGACCAAGCTTGAAAGGTCTTGGGTGTAGGTTCATGGCTTATAGGGCTTAGGGAATCCAGACATCGGAACCAGTACACATTCATTCTCCTGTAGAGGGAATGGACGCATTGTCCTGCACAAGCAGTAAATTGCAACGTGAGGTTTCGGTAATGCTAGTCCAGCAATTCCAGGAGGACTCTCCGTCATAGTTCCGATGCGAGCTTCGAATCGAACGTCTCTCATATAATCCCATTGCATGAGAACCAGACTTAGGTGCAGTTCGTTTGAACACTAGGAAGGAAGGAATGGAGAAGAAAAATGGAAACTACTATAATGGGTCCCTAAACCCTAGGCCCTAAGCCGTAAACCCCAGGGTCGCTAGTCACTAAGGATCTTCGCGCTACTCGAAGTAACCCTATGGGATCCTTTGACCCTAGGATCAGTCAACCCTTTCCGGATCTACACCCTAAACATCTCTAGATATGTAGATGTTATATCGGGTTTTATTGAGATTATGAAAAATAGAATGGAAATTACTATTTAGGGTTTCAGGGGTTTAGGTTTATGCAGAGAGGTTTTTAAACCCTGTCGGAAAAACTTAAAAGTCTTAGCTTGGTCAACTAGATGCCATGGGTCGAAGAGCTTCCACTTCCGCGCTGGAAGTCAGCAAGGCCACACGTGGTTTGGGCGCCTTCTTAGGTTTCAAGGTTTAGGGAGTAGGTTTTAAGCTTTAGAGTTTAGGAGTAGAAATAGGGTTTAGGCATATTTCCCCGGTAATGGAGAATGACATGGACAAGAACATGGAATATGAAATGGAGACTAGGATAATATGTTGTTTGCATATGTCTCTTGAGGTAATGAGGTATTATAGGCATATGATAGGCATATGATATTTATGGGATCCTTCTTATACGGGTTGGGTCAACTTGGCCCGCCACAATTCCCTGTTGTTTGTCAGCGCAGTCGCAGGTGATACCAAGAGTTGTGCAGGCTTCGAGCTGTTTAGGGTTCAGTGCTGTGTCAGACTAACTTGGGGCTCTCCTTTGGGCACTTCGGTTGGGATTGCGCTGGCATTTTTGGGCATAGGCTTGTACAGCGAAAACATGTTGAGGATTGTAGTGCTCAAAAGTGGGAATGGTTTCGTAGAGTTCCTCCAGTTGCCTCTTTGATGGGAACTTGATTTCCACAAGCACCGTAAACCCTAAACCAAGGTGCCCTACACCCCAAACCTCCAAGCATGCACTGACCAGAAGCTTCGCTCCTTGTTCTGCCTACTGAAGTGGCTAATACTCGTGTGAGTAGTACTCATGATTCTTATTACGACTTCTACTGCTAGTAAGTGCTTTATTCGTATTGGGTACTCATTCTTTTGGTGCTTGTACAAATACATTATTACTAGTCATCCATGCTCTCGCCAAAGTGTGAGCTATGTACTATAGTCTAAACTCCTTGAAGGGGGCTATAGGGATTATATGGGGGCTGTTAAGGGGGATACTAGGAGTTTAGATTATGGTTCATATGGTGCCTCAGCACCTTCAGCTTTAAACCCTAAAGCCTAAACCCATCGAGAACTCAAGGCCCTAAAGCCCCAAACCTTAAAACCCAAAGCCCAAAATCCAAACCTACACTTCGGGTCAGACAATGCAGAAGCGCAGCTAGATCGTGATCCTAGACCACCTGTGTAATTATCACATAGGGTACTTAAACAAATCTCAAAAGGACATCGGCAATCATTTAGACTTCCCTCCTATAAACTCCCTAGAGACACAGCTTCCATGTTATCGTCAATGCTCTGTATCATTCGGGTGAATGTCCCCAAACGCAACAGCCTAAAACCCAAACCCTAAACCACTATTGGAGAGGCTGGGGCCAAGTTCTCCAACATCCGCACCCCCTCAAGGTCGAGGCGAGGGGTTTCGAGTTTAGGGTTTAGGGTTTGGGTCCAGTCTGGGGTTTAGGGCTCAAGGTTTGGTGGGGTGTAATCTCCTTCCCCTAATATTTAACCTCCCAAGTGTGGGTATATTATAGTGTATTGGGCATATTTCATATTAGCGGGGTGGGGGGGTGGGGGTTTAACATAATAGGGGGAGAGGAGTAGGGTTGGCAGTTCAGCCTTTGGGGTAAAGTACAATTCCTCGAGCGTTTTTTCTTCAACGAAGTGACATTTTTTGGGCGGGCCCCCATCATGTTTTGTGTTGTGGAGCGGATAAGCTGATGTCCCCCCTTCTTTTCTGAAAGCTCTGTGTGTTGCCTTCCCCTTACATATAGACCACATCCTAGAGCCAGCTTTTTTTTATAGGCATACATACAGTCCCTCTGCATGAACTACATATGCCCTGCACGAGCCCAAAAGCATTTCTTGATTGTCAGAAGCCTCTTGGGGCAGCTGGGGTTAACATCCACATTTCGTAGCACCCAGGATATGTTGGTCCCCAAGCATCTCAGTGCACATTCATCTAGCACTATGTGTGCTGCTTTGTTGTATCTTGAATTGTGGAACTGAAAAGCTTCTATATGAACAACAGCTAGGCGACAACAGAAGGGTAGCTTTGAAATAGAGACCACTCCTCAAGTCTATCTATAGTCCCCCTTAAATAGATAGAATATTGGGTATATGGGGATCTTATTATAATAGACCCAAGGCCATGTTCTACTCAAGGGGGACTATAGCCCATCTACCGTACACCTTGAAGTTGGAGCTGTCCTTAGAGACTAGGGGAGTGAGGGATCATGAGGATTTAGGGGCTGAGGGTTCTGGGAGCGGACTTTGCGCGGAAGCACCGGGCCTAGACCTGCGATGCAGTTCGATGCCCCCCCCCCCCGATCCCTTCTGTACCCTTGCAAAGCATCGAAACATGGACATCCGAACCCAGCATGCCAAGCTCCATGGGCCTGGTAAAGTCGACCTAAAACGCCCCAGATTCTCAACTATCCCTCAGCCTTTCCCTGAGCTGCCATCCCGCCAGTCTCCGTGCAGGTTAGACAGTGGAAAAGCCAGCAGCTGCTGGGATGGCAGTAAAAGACCTCAATGGTTGAGGGTTTAGGGTTTTAGAGTTAGGTTTTAGGGTTTAGGGTTTAGGCTTTAGGCTTTAGGGTTTAGGGTTTAGGGTTTAGGATTTAGGGTTTAGGGTTTAGGGAAGGAGCAGCGGTTGGCAGGTGTTTCTTACCCTAGAGCTCCAGATAGCCCTTTGTAGGCTTCAGGGCCCAACGCAGGTTTTGCTTATAGACTTAGAGCCCCAGGGTTAATTCTGGATGGCAACCAGAACGAGGACCTTCAAAAGAAACTATCCTGACTTATGGGGCCCTGCCGCCGGTGGGGTGGGCAGATAGAGACTCCGCATATACACATGCACTGAGCAAATTTCCAAACGGAAAAAGTCCAAATGGCGAAGTTGCTCTTTCATTTCGAAACCGATTGGAAGAAAAGGTTTCATATCTACTTCTAATACCCTAAACCACTTCAAAGGAATGAAGTCTGAAAGAGGTTGAGGGAAACAGAACCAGCATCCCAAGCAATTTAGGAATAGCAAGGGTTTAGGCTTTAGGGTTTAGGGTTTACTGTGGGATTTAGGGACCTAGTTTTCTCTAAAAAGGGGAAGAGGGGTCAGGTCCAGATCACAGAGCCAAACCCTAAACCCGAAACCCTGACAGACAATTAGGGATTGGGTACTGCCCCCCCCTCAGTAACAGTTGGATAATAACTATAATATGGTTATATATAGCCCTTAACAGGACCCCTAATATAGACTGTCACTGGGAGGGGGCAGTACCCAAATTAGGGATTAGGTATGGCAGCTTCGGGTCCCCATGAGCTAGAGTCTAAACTCCTTCAAGGGTGTTTAGGGTTGAGGGTTTAGGGCTATACAGGGGACTATATGGGGGAGTATTATAGGGCTGTTTAAGGCGGCTGCTAGGAGTTTAGACTATAGCTCACATGCCAAAGGGTTTAGGGTTTAGGTTCAGTATCATAAGGGTCCCCATGGTGGGGCTCCCATTACCACATTTCCACCATCTTGAACAGGCATCTAGGCCAGCACCCTAAACCCCAAACCCACCTAGACCCTAAACCCTAAACCCGCGGGGAAGAGGCGCGCCATATGAGTAGTAGTTTATTTGGGGATACAATGGTACCCATTATAGAGTAAGATTATGTCCTCCTTTGGGGTATAGTACTTTATATAAGGAATATAATCTTACCAGGTTCAACCACCAAAAAAACACTACTCATGTAACCCCAATATAAACCCAAAATAACCCCAATATACACCCTGTTAATATAATAGCTTCCATTTTCTTTTCCATTATCCCTATATAACCCCAATAAGCCACCAAAACAACACTACTCATTTGGGCTTCAAGAAAAAAAAACAAGGCCCAGCTCCGGGTGGGTCGCCTTCCGCTTCGCCTTCCGGCAGCCCGCGAAGCCGCAATGCGAGTCCCAGCGCCTCGGCAAGTAATCCCATGCATCTTAAGTGGTTTGGGGTTTAGGATATAGGGTTTAGGATATAGGGGTTTAGGGTTTAGAGTTTAGGGTTTAGGATATAGGGTTTAGGATATAGGGTTTAGGGTTTAGGATATAGGGTTTAGGGCTTAGGATGTAGAGTTTAGGGTTTAGGGCTTAGGATGTAGAGGTTAGGGTTTATTTTATAAGGTCTAGCACGGCCTCCTTTAGGCTGTCCGTAGAAAGCATCACGGGCACCTGGTTCTTCAGAGATACCTACCGTAAACACTACTCCCGACTACGTAGGTTTAGGGTTTAGGGTTTAGGGTTCTTTTAGGTCCTTGTTGTCGTCACCTGCAAACAACTTTTCAACGTGAGAAGCTTGAAGAATCCATCTAGCATACTGGCCTGAAGTGAGCTAGAGTTACATTGAATTCTAGCCCCCCTTAAGTAGATAGACTATGGGGTATATGTGGATCTTATTATGATATACCCAAAGCCATATTCTATCTACTGAAGGGGGACTGTATACTGCTTCTCCTACCTGTTCAGATTTTTGCGCTAGTGGTAACCTAGCCCTGGACCCGAAGCAGTAGCTGGTTAGGAGGTATCATGCACTCATCCAGTCAGAGTTCTCTCGCCCGCAGGCATCACCACTACATATACCAAAGATATCACTGATGCTCACCTTGATAATCATCATCATCATCATTATCATCATCGCCCCCCAAGAGGTATAAACTTGGGCCCTATACTCGAAAATCTGCAACCCCTTTGGAACCTAAGTATATACTATATCGCTACATGGACCCGTTGGGACATTATCACCATATCCCTTGTAATGTGACAGGGAGATGTCATTGAACCCAAACCCTAAAACCTAAACCCTAAGCCCTAAAACCCTAAAACCTAAACCCAAGACAGCAGGGCCAGACAAGGTCCAGCTGCGGTGGATGTTGGCTTGTCCCGCGAGGCGTACAGCAAGGCACTGCTTAAACAGTAATAGTAATAGGGATAATAATAGGGTTTAGGGTTTAGGGCAAGAGTAATAGGAATAGTAATGGTAATAATAATAATAATAGTCAGTCTAATAGTATGCAGGGTTTGGGAGTTGCGGATTTCAATCTCTCAGGTTTTGGGGGGGTGGTCTGTAGGGGCCCTAAACCTGAGCTGAGAGATCACAAGCCCCAAGCAACCACGAACTCACGACCGCAATTTCACGTTCTCAGCGCCTCAACTGTTCTTCAAGACAACATGAACCCATGAAGGTAAATCATTGTGGAAGTCCCTGAGTCGACGGGTTACAAGCATGGGCACGAAGCTGCCCCCAGTTCATACCCATCTTAAATGACTCCTGCGCGGTTCCTCCATCAGAATGTTGACCAAGTTCGCCGCGAAGTCATGATATAAGTTATAAGTAACAAACATCGTAACATCTACAGTATTCTACAGTACTATAATCAACCATAGTAGTGAATCAAAGAGTTCTTTGAAGATTCCAGCTGCAGCTACGCAGCTTTAAGCTCAATAAGCTTGATTCGGCAGGCCTGAAGTGGAGCCAGTTTCAACCCTAGCCCCCCATCCCGAAATTCGCTATCTCAGCCTCATGCATAGTGGTCGCGACATGTTCACCAAAAGCAGGTACGAGAGGCTGTACTTAGAGTACGTACCCAATGTACCCAGTACAAGGGTGTTTGCCTTACATTTTTGGTGCCTTATCCTTTTTCAGGCTCTAGATCACTTTGGGTAGTCGTTTGTCCTTGCCTGATTCCGGGTAATGCCCTCATCATCGGAGGCGTGTTGCAGTAGCTTTCAAGTAGCCATCATTCTCAGCAACATCGGTTTATTGAAAGACTCAAGCCCGACAGCGCCCGTGTAATTGACAACCCTATGATAATGCGTGAAACCCTATGTACCCGCTCGGCTTAGGACCGATTTAAGCATCCTACCCCCTCACCCCCAAAGGACGGCCAATTTCTGGAAATCCGAAACCCCTAAACCCCTGAATCCTAAACCCATAAACCTCTAAACTTTTAAACCCAAAAGCAGCCATGGCAGGCCAGGAATATGCTGATTGCCGCCCGCAAGTCTTCCTGTGATGTAGAGGAGGACAGGCACGCCATGAAACATGAAAACCGCAAGCCAGTTACATGGGCTTCAAGGAGGTAAAGATGGGGATTACACGTGATTGCAACTATTTTTGATAGCGTTGAAGTACCGAATCTTGCCCAAAGGGTCCATGTACCTACATAGCATATACTTAGGCCCCAAAGTACCTATATAGGAACCCCTTTGTACCCAAAGTATCTACAGGATAGGTACATGGACCCTTAGGGTTGCAAAGCAAAGGCTTAGGCCCAGTACACCGGAGCGAAAATTAGTGAAGTGTTTGCTACAGGTATCCCGCAGTATCACCGACTGTGACGGATTCGTTCTTGATTCCTACAGACTTACAGATGACATTGTATCCACGATGCGGGCTCTGGAAATCTCAATCAACACCTAGACCCTCCAATGTAGTACCTTTTTGGTAGTCCTAATAAGAACCCTAACCCAAAAAACCATACCAAACCCAAAAAGGAACTACATTGGAGGGTCTAGGCAAATTCTGTAATGTCTACTTTGGGCCAGGCCAGTCAGTCTATTTCTGGGCTAGTTGGGGCCCCAGTTTTAGGAGGGAGCACGCTGTTTGCTGTTGATTCCGGGTGCCCGCAGAGGGTATTCTTAAAATACGGCTCCATGGACTAGCCTCATCATCATTGACCATATAACATGACTTGGCTTGTTGGGACGCCCGTGTCGGATTTCCCTGAAGGTGACTTGTAATTTCTTACGTATAACCCTAGCACCAGCTGAAATTTGAATTTTTTGGAGCTGTGATTGGGGCCCGCTGTTGGAGCGGTTCATGGATGTTCTTAGTGGTATTGTGGTGACTTAGGGTTTAGGGTTCAGGGGGGCAGGATGCTAGTAAGGAATGGAGGAATGGAACGCTACAGTAGCCCCTATACAAACCCCCCCAGAAAGCAGTAGTCTCGATGTCCTTTCCCATTCCCGCGTTCCAGAACCAGCCGCCCTAAGCCCTAACGCTAGCTACTATACTCTGTCTTTTCCGGCTCTTCACATGCTGGGGGACATGTCCAACATTAGGGGTTGAGAGGAGGTGTTGCATATTAGTATGCAGGGGTGGGCAACCTGGCAAGTGCAAACCATACATGCATGATGGTTTCCCAAATACGGGGACTCCAACATACATAGACCCCAAAAGTAGTAGAATCAATTTTATAGGTACCCTCCCCATAAAGGTATCCTAAGTTTGGGAAATCCCATTTTGCTTCTTCATTGCCCTAAACCCTAAACCCCTAAACCCTAAACCCTGCCTACTAACCCTAAACCCAGCAAGTGCAAAGGAGGGTGACGAGCCTAGGGAAGAGCAGAGCGGATTCAAGCGCGTGGGGAAGGTGGGTGATTCAGGGTTTACCCAGACCCTCCCATGTAGTTCCTTTTTGGGTGGTATATTACAATCCCTTACCCAAAAACCATAACAAACCCAAAAAGGAACTACATTGGAGCCCTTGGGTAGGGTGTCATGATTCACTTGGCTGAGGAATTACAAAGACTAGTATGTCGTCATGTACCTCCCTGGTGCTGAAGTCTTCATTGACTAGCATGCAGGCCTGTAACATTCCCACGAGAACAGCCCTCAGCCCTTAAACATATGTATATGAGGAACTGTTCTGGGTCTCTGGGAGGCTGTCATAATGGCAGCTGACTTAGCAGCAGCTCTTCGTTTCAGAAAGCATGGGTGATCCTTGTTTCTGCTACTACACATCACTTGCATGACCTTCTGTAGTGTAGCATCCACATTCTGCAGGTATAAGGGTGCGAGCCATGCAGGGTTTTCACGATCAACCCCATTACGAGGGATTCCATGTCATGTTCAAGTTCCTCCATGGGGTTCTCCATCATTGAGGTCAGTACTGCTGTTGGAGGATCCCTGAAGCCCTAAACCCTAACCCTGGGAGCGTGGGAGGCCCCGCACCCTCTTTTGCGTAGGTGGTGATTAGGGGATACGCGGCCACGGCCACTTCAGCGCATCACGGGCACGGGTGGGTGAGACTGAGGTGTAAGAAGTACCAGCATGTTAAGGATATGGGCGACCCTAAATTAAGGGACCCAAAAAGGGACCATAATTTTGACAACCACCCAAATATGAGGCCCAAGGTTCGGGTTCGAGTTCAGTGCTGAGTCGATGATCCAGGCGCTTCCAGAGTCGTAGTGGGTGGCTTTAAACTGGGCACCCTCACAGCTGTGCATCCTGATCCTTTAACCCTTAAAACCCTAAACCCTGAAACCTCGAACTGGGCAGGGCAGCACATGGGAGAACCAATCTTTCTGAGTTCGCCCAAAAACATGGCGCAGCTTTATCCGGGGGGAGGGGGTGGGACTTGGTTTATTTCCTTTACCTCACCTTTAGAGTCATGGGTTATCTAGAAGAAGCAAAAAGCTCCAAACTCTAGACCTGCTTGGTTTGGGGCAGGCATCTTCAGTTGAATCCCGGCAAGGCCCCTAAGCGCCTTCACCCCAAATCCCAAAAACCTGAATCCTCACAGCCCCTTAGCCACCCAAATCCCGTGAAGCCGCTCAAGTCCCAATTCCTCAGCAATTTCCCACTGTAGACCACATCCTAACCCCCCCAAATACCAATAGTAATGACCCCTAACCCGCGTATGATGGTATACAGGCTTTTACTAAGAGTATCTCTGAGGTCTATGCCGTGGTTACCCTATATACACCCTGCTTGAACCCTTTGAAAGCGGCCCTTGTTGAAATACGTATTTGGGAGGTTTGCGTGTCATGTGCCGGTTTTTTTTCCCAGTTGATTCTCCGCCACACCTCCCATATACCCCTTGATACGCCTGTAAGCCCAAGAAATCACGATATACACCTATTTGAGCCTTCTAATTCCCGAAATGCCCCTATATAAGCTCCTATATGCTCCGATAAACACACCTGGCTGCCCAAGGCCTAAACCTCCGGACCCTGAACCCTAAAGTCTAAACCGTGAAGCCGAAACCATACACGCTAAGACCTGAAACCTCAAACCCCTAAACCCCAAACCCTAAATCCTAAATCCCAAATCCTAAACCCCAAACCCTGAATCCTAAATCCCAAACCCTGAACCCTTAAACCCCTGAGGCCTAAAGGAAATCTCCCTGAGCCCAAGGCCTTGGTCACCGGCATGTCGGAAGCGCTCACGAGCCGCCGTAGCAGCGGCCTGGGCCCCGCTTCGCAGGGTGGTTGAATTATATATATATATGTATTTTTTTTTTGAGGGGGGGGTGGAGGGGTGGTGTGCAGGTTTAAGATTTTTAGGGTTTGATTTTTTTAGAGTTGTTTTGCGGAGCTTAGGGTTTTTGAGGTTTAGGGTGTTGAGGTGTTGGGTTTTAGGTACAGGGTTTTGGATTTTGATGGAGTTCCAGACTTGAGGGCTGAAACTCTCAGGGTAAGATTGGAGATTCACACAACAAGAAACCGAAAATTAAGCTGAGTGTAGGGTTTTCAGACTTCTGGCATGTGGTTTAGAAGTTTAAGCTAAGTTACCAGCATATGGACATGGCAAAAAAAATCGTATCTTTGTAATGGCAAGCTAGTACATATCACGTAACCCTATATGGTCCACGTACCAAAATTAAGTGTGTCTAGGTCCCGGATTACGATCTGAATGGCTCTTTAACAAATCCTCATATCTGGGCGGGGTGCCTTTAGGAACAGGATCCAGGAGAGTAATGGGGAATCAGGTGGAAAAGAACATGGAGACTGAAATGGGCACTGGTATCATATGGGGTTGTATAAGGTTGGGTTGTAAGGGTTCAGGGGCTTGGGCTTTACGGGTTTGGGTGTAGACGTAGACGTTCATGAGCTACGGGTTTAGGATTTAGGGCTTTGAGGGTTTTGGGTGTGGGGTTCTGGCTCTGGTGGGCTGCAGGCCTGTTACTTGGCATAGCAGCCTTTTTTTGGAATGTGGCCCGAAGACATCACTTTTTTCGGGGCGGAGAAGAGTTGCGAAGGCAGTAAAACCCTAAACCTCAAAGCCCTGAAGCCCTAAACCCTAAACTGATTCTGAGCGGGGGTCGTCCTGAGATCAGGGGTTGCTCCCATCACGAGCTCGGAAGATCCATAGAAGTAGTCAAGACTGATGAATGTTTGACTCTAGCTTGCAAGATACAATGCGGAGACCTTCGCCCCGTGCTAAACCCTAAACACCCCAAACCCCAAGCCCTAAACTCCAAACCCTCACTTCAAGGGCACTAAGCACAGGCTTCATCTTCGAGATGTTTTGGAAGGTCCCCCGCATAAAGTTGGGCATGCGGGTGATGGTGCTGGCTGCTTCACTGCTGTCCCAGCACAGCTCTTGGAACAAGTCCAGGCAAGGCATAGCATCCGCACATTTAAAGTAGTCACTGTAATTCCTTCAGAGCCCCAAAAGAGAGATGTTTATGATCCCTGAGCCACAGAAGCTGAAGCTACTGTTAATTCTGGATGTGCTTCCCTTGACTTGGGTGCCCACTACTGAGGCCGCAACCAGAATCTCATGAAGTCATTGATGGCGGCAATCAGCCGAGTTCCTCAGCTGCATTTTTGAATTTGATTCGCGGAAGTCCTCCTTGTGATGCGAAGCCACAGCCCTCAACGCTAATCTAAGCCTTGGGAAAGTGAAGGCAAAAACCTAAACAATCACAAAAATGATCCTGTAAACGTTCTTATCAATTATAGGAGATTTGCCCCAGGAGCTTCGTTAAATTGTCTAGGCCCCTGTATTAGGTAAGCATATACGAGGTCTCAGAAGTCCACCACAGCTTGCATCATGACCCTCTCGCGGTCTAGGTTCTAGGATTGAGAGTTTAGGGTTTATGGTTGATAAATGCTTTAGCAGGCCTAGGCTTCCAAAATGCTGTCTAGGCAACTTTGATGATGTTTCCCAAAGAATCACCCGGAAGCCCTAATACATCGGTATGCAAGCGTTTGATGTCATATTTGTATTCGGGAGGTCTAGGTAGACGTTGAAGGAAAAGATTGGTGCGAAGATTGCCGAGCTTGGCTTGGATGATGTGGTGTCCGAATTCCTGGGCCACATCTATGAGGCAAGTGCACCGGAATAAGCAGGCCTTTCGGGTTTAGATTTGGGGCTTAGGGTTTGGGGTTTCGGGATTAAGTTCTCGGCTTTAGTAGTTGCCCTCCCCGAACTAGAACCCCATGAAATCCCATCCACAAGCAACAGTTGTCCTCTCAGGGAATTCTTCTGGGGTTGCATGCTCGATTATGAGAGGACATTTCTTCATTCGAAGAAAGGGTTTCTTGGACAACTCGGGCACCGGGAGACAACATGGATTTCCCCCCGGACCTACTCTACGGGCTCAGGTTGAAGACTTAGAATCCAATCATTTGGGCAAGGTATTTTGGAACCTGAAGCTGGCACATACACATAGTCGGCTGCCAACAGCAGTCAAACAAGCACACCATAGATATGAGCAATCTGACGACATGATTTCGAAAGCTTCGCGGCGCAAAGCCAGCCCTGATTCCTAAGTCCTACACAACTCCCATGCTCTAAAGTGCCCTAAACCTAAATCCTAAACCTTTTAACCCCAGCCTCAGGATTTAAGTATTTCGGGCCAGACCAAAGCTTGAAGCGGATTGTTTTATGCACTTACAGGTGGTTAGGCGAGCATGGCAGGGAGAATGGCAACAACTATACCGTTTTTTGGTTTAGTTCAAAGTTTTAAGGTCTAGAACTATGGACCTAGGAACCATTCAGTGCCTAGGCTTCAAGGGATATGATGCAAGAAATGATGGCTGCGGCATCCTCACCGTTGTCTGTGGTCCTTCGGGATTTGGTAGCAGTGCCTCTTGCGCATAGATGCTGAAGGCTGACACCTGAGGCCTAAAGTCAACGAAAGACCAACAAATATTTGAAAGTCATTTGTTTGTTTTGGCTACCCCTTTGTGTTCACGTGTCCGGGAGCTCAAAGTAGGCGTCAACTTTCCTGATTCCAAAAAAAGAACGACGGTTACAAGACAGCACAGCTTGGGCGAGCTTGAATCGAACAATATCCTGGCTAACCTCATAGCCACTCCTGCCTGCAGCCAGAAAGACAAGCAAAGAGGGCGCCAAGCATTTGCAGTTCGCAATTCAGGGCTACCTAGACCCCAAAAGTCATGAAGCCTTGTTCTACCGGGAGCCATCTGACAGGGTATGATTGAGCTGCAGATAGATGACTTCACCAGCGTGGAGGAAGCTCTAAGTTTCTTGCGTGCAAGCAGAGGTTCTGCACCAATCGCTAAACCCTATCAACCCTAAACCGTATGTTCTCTTTCTGTTCCAAAAGGGGTGTGGGGGACATTCCTAGACTCAGAGTCCTGGGAATCGGCCCCACTAAAAAGTAGCAGCCTGAATTGGGTATTTCCTTAACAAGGGGCACCCCCTATATAGTCCGTATTTTAGGTGCCCCCACAAGAGGCCCCAAACAGTGTTTAGGCTTTGGGAGCTAGCCTTAATTCTGCGTTTCCTTGCAGGGATGGGTCTTCGAGGAAAACAGAGGCTAGGTCATGGGGCAAAACACAGGTTGTGACCAGCTTACATCCCACCGTTCCCTACAAGTACTGTTGCAGATAACATCACTGTCACCAGTGTTTCGTAATATGCTGTTAGAACTGGGAATCGCAACGTAATTTGACAGCACGTGCAATCACAAAGGTGAGCAAACCGTTCCTTCCGGGGTTCGAAGTAGGCAGCCCTAAGGGTCCAAGGACCCAAATAACAAGGTATTAGGCCTCAAATATTATGATCTTAATTGTATCTTGGCCCCAAACCCCGATTTTTTGGGTCCTTGGACCCTTAGGGCAACTGCACAACAGGTTCAGGGATTCGGGCTTGGAGACTAGGTCTAGGGTTTAGAGTAAGTTTTGGCTCTGCTGGTAGTGACTCATAGTCTTTCTTCCTTCTTTTTCCCAAATCTCAGCTGGCAGCCTGATTTTGAGTGCGCAGTAGATTTTCTGAGCGTTTTGCTAATATGGCTACCGCTCAATATGAAAGGTGCGGAACAAGCGCGAGCGCACGTCCCGATCCAGACCCCGATCCAGAGCTCCGGATCAAGTCCCCGAATTCCGTTCCAGACCCCTCCATTCCAGACCATCGAATGCAATACCTGAAAAGTGATGTTGAGCTGGGTGTCCGTTCCATACCCGTTCCATACCTGTTCCATACCCGTTCCAGACCAAACAAA
>CAJNIZ010006690.1:2151-14363 GCA_905231905.1 Symbiodinium pilosum | reverse complement strand
TGGGGAGTATTTAATATTAGGGGGAAGGGCGGCTTTAATAATAGGGGAAGTTGATTAGCTTCAGCATTTGGATTTCCTCTACTTTTTCCAACATAGGTGCAGGGCCTCCAGCTTGAGGCCTATGGGCTAAAGGAATGAAGATTAAAAAGACTCCGGGTTTCACATGTCAGGAACCCTAAAGCCTAAGCCCTAGGCCCTGTTTCCAGGAACCCTAAACCCTAAACCCAGGAAACCTAAACCCTAAACCCCAGCAACCCCAAACCCTAAGCCGTGTTTGAAGTTTGTTGTTGAGGTACAGACAGCCCTAACACTTCTTCCCGGCCGTTTCTTTTTGCAGGGGCGCTTTCAAGCTGAAAGTTGTTTAGGTTTAGGCTTCAGGGCTTAGGCTCAGAACACTGGCAGCTTGTCATTTCCCCGTGCCCGATGGTTGGGGGTTTAGGGTTGAGGGTGTAGTTTCCTTAAAACACAATGGTTTGTGTAGAGTTGTACAAGGGCTGCTATGTTTGTAAAACTGTTCAAGTGTGGGTTCAGTATTGTTGGAACGCAAGGCATTAGGCGGCGGGAACATTTGTTCAGGCCTTTGTGGGAACCCTGAGTTAAGTTCCAACCACTTCTTTGAAAGCCTAGTTTCCAAAATTATGGGCTTTAACCCTTAATTAAGTTTCTCTCACTTGTGTTGAAAGCCTAGATATCCAAAAGTGTGAGCCATCTTTGCCCAAAATGGTCGGAAATTACGGCAAAGTAGGCTACAAGTATCTCTGACCCTGAACCCTAAATCCTATACCCCAAACCCTAGGCATTTGTGGACCCGGGAGCTTGCCAGCTTGGAGGCGTCAAGGCACTCTAAGATTCCATATGAGCTATAGTCTAAACTCCTTAAAGGGGGTTATATAGGGGATTATATAGGGAACTAGTAAAGGGGTTATTAAGGGGGATACTAGGAGTTTAGACAATGGCTCATATAGCCCAGACCCATAATAAAGAAACTTCCTCCCCTAAGTTGGGGTTTACAATAGGGATCCTAATATTTAGGGTTTAGGGTTTAGGGTTTAGGGTAACCCCTACGGAATCTGGCTCGAAAAGCATTTCAAAATCCAGTTTGAGTATGCTGTCAAGGGGCTGAAATTATGTGACCGGTCTTAGGGTTTAGGGTTCAGGGTTTATAAGGCCTTAGGATATCAGGATCCTCGGGCATGCGCCTCATTGTTACCCTAGAGCCTATTCCCCAAAACCTAGAATCGCAAGACCTGAACCTCAAGCACGCAGCATACCCTAAACCCCAAACCCTAAGCCTCAGAATCGCAAGACCTGAAGACCTGAACCTAAAGCACGCAGCATACCCTAAACAGTAAACTGTTCTCTAAACTCTTTGAAGTCCCCAACCCTAAATTATGCCCTTAACCCTCAACCCTAAACCCTAAAATCCTAAACCCTAGACCTATGAGGTACCTGGCAGAAGGGACCGAGATGCCATTGGAGCTGACAGTGCTATGCTCTGGGCTTAGGGTTTGGGGTTTGGGGTTAGGATTTGGGGTTTAGGCTATTTGGGGCTTAGGATTTAGGGTGGAGGGTTTAGGGGCTTAGTGAGGGTCAGGGGTTGAAGCCTGGGTTCAGGTGAGGGATTTAGGGTGAAGGTGGGTGGGGACGCGTGATTGAAGGCTGGGTCGCGGAGCATTTGGGGTAATGTCTTGGGGTTTGGGGTGGCTTATATGGCTTATTTCGCAGGCTTTCCAATCTGGCCAAACAGAATCACTAAGGACAGGTAGTTTCCATTAGTTTAAGGAACAGGAAGAGTAACCCTAAAACCTTATCCAGTGGGAGTTTCTCATGATTAGCTGAATCTGCGAACGGCCCCCAAACATCCGTTTGTAGTCCCTACATATCATTAGGGTCCCCAGGTGTCCGCCCTTTAAAAAAAACACAACTAAACCCCAACCCTGAACCAACATACCCAAAACTCCAACTCCAGCGGTTACACCCTGAACCATGTCACCCTTTTCCTGCCCCCTCTTACCCCTCTGAAATAAGATCCTCGTCTCCTATAGAGTAGGTTGTTAAAAATGAATGCGTCCCTAGTTTCATACGTACCCTAAGATGCACGGTATCCTAGCAAAGGGAATGCAGTTTGACCCTATCCTAGACCTTGTAAGACACGTGTTTCATCTTTATGTTCCTTTTGAGTCACCGTTGCTCTGGTAAACCTTAGCAACCTTCCATGTGCGCGTTCAATGAACCCTGGGCCCTACTAAGCCCAGGAGACCCAAACTGGTAAAGGCGAAACACTCAAAACCCATGTCCCCAACCCTAATAAGTCCCAAGCCCAATCTCGAAACCCTAAAACCTCAATCCGAAACTTCAAATCCGGAACCTAAAATCTAAACCCTCAGTTCTAAGCTGTAAACCCCAAATCCCAAATCCTACATCCGACACCCAATCTATTCCTCTAATCCCAAACCCCATAACCCCAAATCCTCCGACCCTAAACCCTAAACCTCAAATCGTAAGCCCCAAACCCGGAACTCCAAACCCTAAACTCCAAATCCCAAACCCTAAACCCCAAATCCTAAGCCCTAAACCCTGAAGCGTGCCCTGATCCCCAAACCCTAAACCCCAAATCCTAAGCCCTAAACCCTAACTCCTACCCTGATCCCAAACCCTAAACCCTAACTCCTACAGCCTACATCCTGAACCCCAGAGCCCAAATTCCTTGGCTTCCTTCCTCCAAAGTTACCTCGGGCTCCGGTGAGTAGTATCTTATAGGGTTTAGGATTTAGGGATTCAGGGTTTAGGATTTAGGGTTTAGGGTTTAGGGTTTAGGATTTAGGGTTTAAGGTGTAGAAGCTAGGGTTTAGGGTTTAGGGTTTTTGGGGTTTCTTTGGCACCCTATAGACGAAGATTGTATGCTCCGTATGGGGTATACTATTCTATGTCAGGAATATTTCAGGGTTTAAGGGTTTGGGGTTTAGAGAATGTATTCATCCTACTACGTTCAACCATCAAAACAACACTACTCAGGTGAGGAACCTCGTCTGGCATACAACCGCGTTGCAATGACGCCCTTTGCCACAAGGTCTACTAGAAATAGTTGAGTCAAGGGTTTAGGATTTAGGGTCTAGGGTTTAGGGTGCAGGGATTTAGTGCCTAGGATTTAAGGATTTAGGGCTTAGGTTTTAGGGTTCAAAGGTCCAGAAACAGTAGAGCTTCTTTAGGTTTTAGGCTGTGAGGCTGTAGGGGTTGGAGGCCTAAGATTTAGAATTTTCTGCTTCAATTGGGGTTGGGGACTGCAAAAGAACATGAAAACCACCCCTTGGGTTAAGCCAAAACCCTAAACCCGGTTTAGGGTTTACCTAGGAGGCCAGTAGCCAGAAACAGTCCCTCTACTTGCCTACCATCTTGATTGCAAAGTACTCACCAGACACTGGGTTGTTGTTAAGGAACTTAAATTAAGTTGCCATAATATGGGTGCATAGTAAATAAAGGGTTTCCTCGACATATTGATTTGATTTCAGTTCCTTAGAGCTTTCCAGGGAACAGTAGCAGTAACCATAACTGTGGGATTCCAACTGGCCCAATGCTGGCTGGGATATTTAACCATTTCCCTAATGGCTTTAATAGGAGAGCCCTATATACGAATATTTGTCAAAGGCTTTTAGGGGCCAACCCAGAATGTAGGTAATATTTGTAGACTATGGGGTTACCCCCTAAACCCCTAAACCCTAAACCCTAAACCCAGAGCTTAAGGTTTTGGAGGCATCGTTTGTAGGCTAGGAGCCCCTGGGCAAAAAACAGGCTGGAAAAGGGCCCACAAGGGCTACCATATCCCCAGTATTCTCATGGAAAGCATAGCAGAAATGTCCCCTCTAAACCCCGAACCCTAAGCCCTAAACCCTCGCCCCCTTAACTCTAAACCCTGGACCCTGAACAAATGCTTCAACTTCTGCAGGAGCTCAGGCTCCAGGGCGTCCCTTTCTCTGAAAGCACGAGCTATAGTCATCCTGTTTGTGATGATGACAGGTAACAGTATTGGTTCAGGGTTCAGGGTTCCCTAAACCCTAAGCCCTAAACCATTTAGGGTTGATAACCCTAGGGCCCCGATGAGCCCCAAGTAGGTAAGATGTATGGACTTTAGGACCCAGACTAGGTACGATTCAGTCTGAAATGGGCACTGGGAGTGGGATCCCAGACTCGACATACTCAGGGCTGGCAGCTATCCTGCTCAGCAGCGGTCGACGCGACCAAGCGCTGGACATTAGCACACAAGTGCTATCGATAGCAGAAGGTGTGCATCAGGTGCTTTTTATTCGCTGGAACGGAACCGAACGTACTGCGTTCGGTATGCTGCCGGAGGAAACAGGCAGCCAGTGTGAGTATGTGTGGGCGCACGGAACCAGCCCATCCGGACTGCAGGGAATACTGTCAGAGGATTTGGTCCGGCCCAGTGCACAGGATCTGAAGGTGGAGGGCACCGCTATAGTCTAAACTCCTTAAAGGGGGTTATATAGGGGATTATATAGGGGACTTCTATAGGGTCTATGAAGGGGGATACTAGGAGTTTAGACTATGGCTCATATATACACTTGGAGCCCCAAGGTAATAGTAAAACAAGCAGTTGGAAGCGGAATCGCGATAGTCATTATACAGGGGTTTATATATATATGTAGAGATATAGAGGAAGGCTGAGGGTGTGGAACGTGGGACTTAGAGTTTGGGTATGGTTGAGGGGTTCGAGAATGGAAAATGAAATAGAAACTGGGGGAAGACATAGGGATTTGAGATTTAAGGAACTGAAATTCAGTCACTATAATGTGGGTGGTGTATGGTAAAAAAGATTGTTTCCTCAATGCAGTAACTTGGTTTAAGTTCCTGAGCAGGGACCCAGATTACTATTCGCCCTAAACGCTTAACACTACATATATACCTACTGTGTATCTACTGTGTATAAATATATATGTATATATACTTATGTGTATATATATATATATATGTATAGAATCTGTGTATGTATTTATACATACACATGTTATATATGTTTTCCTAGCCGAGGAGCTACTTCCAGAATCGTTCTGCCGATGAGCTTTCGATGTGTAGCCATGACTGGCTTGCAGAGAAGAAGCTTGGCACTTTTCGCGGTTTAACCTTAAGTTGAGGGTTTAGGACTTAGGGTGCAGGGTACCCTAGGGCTCCAGTTACTTAAATGGTGGGTTCTGGGTTCTATATACTCTATAGTTGCATAGCCCAGTAGCCTACTATTCAGGTAACTGGGAGCCCTAGGGTAAGATGTATTTGGACCTGCTGCAAGTATTCGGCAGAATAGCTTTTGGCCCCAAAACGACAGGTACGTAGGCGAGTGGGGCATTCTGGATTTCTAGCAAAGATTGGATATACCCATGGAATCCCTTAAGAGGTCTGATGTGTAGGGACATATAGGATTTAGAGTTCGTGGTTTGGGACTGAGAGGGTTGGGATTTCCGGGTGTTTAATTTTAGGCCAATGCTCCATGAATGGACCGCTCTTTTTCAGGATTTTGCTGGGCAAGCGCACCTTCAAAGGCTACTTTGTTGTTTCGGCAGAAAAGACACAACCTTATCAGCCCCACCCCAGAGGTGTACAGCCCCTGGTTTAGTGTTTAGGATGTAGGGGTTTAGGGTTCAGGATTTGGCACATAAGCTATAGTCTAAACTCTTAAAAGGGGCTTATATCGCGGATTATATAGGGGAGTGTCATGAAGGTTATTAAGGGGGATACTCTGAGTTTAGCCGTGCGGAGGAAGTGTTGTTCACCATCAGGGGTTCAAGGCGGTAACTTGGGACCATTGCTGAGAGCCTTCCCCCTGGCATTCCCAGTTAAAAAGAGCTTCTCCCAGACAAGGAATGTGTCCGTGATCTTTGCACGGGCGACGCACATTGATCGCCTCCGCAAGAGCGCGGCACTTAGCCTGGGTCTACAATGGTGAACCTGGAGCTATGCTTCTGAGGGTATGGGCTTGTTTATACTGGGTAGGCCCATGGGATATTTAATATTTTCCTAATGGCTTTCATAAGGGACCCTACATACTAATGTTTTTCAAAAGGTTTTAGGGGCCAACCCGTATACAACTGCCACAACACACTCGGGTCTCTTTCAGGGTAGTAGGGAGTAATGTCCTGCTGCTGTCCTGAAGTCGTCAGGGTAGCTCTTCCCCTAAAGCCCAAACTCCTGAGCCCTAAGCCCCAAACCCTAGAACCTAAACCCTTAACCCTAACACCCAAACCCACTATAGTAGTTTCCATTTTCTTTTCCATCATCCCCATATAACCCCAATACAACCTTAATATAACCCCAATCTAGCCCTAACATACCCCAATATATCCCTAAAACCCTAAACCCTAAACCCCCAACCCCAAGGATTACCTCGGTTGGCTCCCTTGGGGAATTAAAGAGGGGCCTCCAACCTGTCGAAGTGGAGAATATGCGGTTGAGGGTTTAGGGGTTTAGGTTTTGGGGGCTTAGGGTTTGGGGTATAGGTTTCAGGGCTTAGGGGCATTTCTGTACCCCAATACAGGAAAATAAGATACAACATGAAATGGAGGCGATATATGGTTTAGAGTGAACTTGCTGGTTGTTAGTAGGGACTGAGAAACAGAAAACGAAAGTGGAAGCTACATGTATTGTATTACCGGGGACTATATCGGGGCTTCTATAGGGATCCATGTTTCCATGCCCTACTAGCAACCAGCCAGGTACTTGGAAGGACGTAGGTCTGGATTAGAGGCGTAAGCTGTTGCGTGGGGAAAACTCAAGCTATGACCAGGTAACATATGTAGCCTGTCATAAGTACTACCTTAGGTAACAATGGTGGCTATTGTTCCGCAACAAACTTACCTACGTGAGCTGTCATAGTTGCGGCATCTGCTGTGAAACGTGCGGCGCCCCTTCTCCGAATACGCCACGGTTCATTTTCAGCTCTAAGACTGGCCCATTGCTGTAGAGTTTCCTCCCATTTGTATACTGTAGGGTTTAGGGGTTTAGGGTTTGGGGTTCAGGGTTTAGGGCTAAAGCCCAACCAGGAATACACAAATACAGTGTTTGTTCAGTTCAGATCCTGTAAGGTCGGGCCCTTTGTGTGACAGGCACACGCACACATCACCATCTTGAGGCGATCATGTCAGGCTCATACCTGGGTGTTTCTCAAAGTAAAAACCTGAACCCTAAATTAGCTATAGTCTAAACTCCTTAAAGGGGGTTATATAGGGGAGTATTATCGGGTTTATTAATAGGCATACTAGGAGTTTAGACTATAGCTCAAGGTGCGTTGCTTAGAAAGAGCTCTTGACGTGACGAGTCTCTTTCCGGATCCTTGCAAAGGGTTTCGTCACGCCGGATATTAAAAATCTTGCGGGGCTCCAAGTAAGTACCCTAGGGTTGAAGGGTTTAGGGTGTAGTCAGTACAGTATACTAAGGTCATGCAGGGCTTTAGTATGCAGGGTATTGTGAATAGGACCGTGTTTCTGAGGAACTTCCGTCTCAAGTCCCGAATGACATATTATGAAGATGTCATGGCGCAGGGCAGATGCCGTCCTTCCTGGACACAATAGCATAGTGCATGCATGCCTGAACCCTAAGCCGCTAAACCACCATTGAAAAGAAAACTCAAACTCCCTAAACCAGCAAACCCCTAAACCCTAAACCCTAAACCCCCTAAAGCCTAAACCCTAGACCCCCTAAACCCTAAACAATCCTATACCCTACCAGCCTACGAGTTGACCAAAGGCGTAGTTTAGCCCAGCTTTCCACAGAAACTTTCCAGGTCCAGGCCAGCCCTCTGGCAATTCCCAGCTTTCCCACGCGCTCGTTCTGCGCATTCTATGTAAGATGATGAGGGGTCCTGCCATGGAACGTAGCCAGAAAGTGCTATGTGGGGATGTTTTAGGGTTAGGGAATCATGCTTTCAAATTGAAGTTGTGCTTCAGGAGTGGCCTATGTCGGCACATCTGCGGAGGGAGAGCTAGAGTATGATGAGCCACTTGGACTCGTTCAAGGTACATTGTTGCTTGGCCGGTTTTGCGGATGTCTTCGCGGTCAAAAAACCTGCAAGGAGACCCGAATGTCCGGTATCTGTTAGGTGGACCCCCACCCAGTAATAGTGACTATTACGGATAATAGGGATTATATTAGGGTCCTCTAATATTCTTATTATACCACTATTACAGGGTGGGGGGGTCCTCCTAAGGTATTTGCTTTAGGGACACCCTTGAACATCTAGGCCGGCCATGCATTTGTCCTTGGCACACGTCCAGTTTCATGTTTGCAAGCCCTGAACCCTCAAACTTCCAATTTATGTGGTAGTTTCCATAATAGGCGACCCCCAATAATTGCCAATATAGATCCCACAAATCACTAATCCTCATTAAGGAACCCCCCCCCAAAAGGTAGCCTCATCTGTGAAGGCACCATTGCTGTTGCAAATGTAGAGCTTATCAGATTATCAAGTGGGCCACTAGGAGTTCAGACCCTAAACCTTAAACCCCATAACCCTATTAAGCTCATACCTTATCCTAGGAGTTCAGACCCTAAACCCTAAACCAGAAACCTTAAACCTCGTTAAACTATTAAGGTCATAGCTTTTCAGATTGCCAAGGCTGGTGTTGGCCACGGGCAGCTCGCCCTTCGTTCCGCCCGTCAAAGGCTTGACGACTTCCACTCCCGGAATTTTCCTCTACAGGACTGGTTAAGGGTTACAGGGGCTTAGGGTTGTAGCGTTTTAGGGGTTAAGGGTTATAGGGGTTCAGGGTTGTAGGTGTTGAGGTGTTTAGGGTTTAGGGTTGTAGCGGTTTAGAGGTTTAGGGTTATAGGAGTTTAGGGTTGTAGCGGTTTAGGGGTTAGGGTTATAGGTGTTTAGGATTGTAGGGGTTTAGGGTTTAGGGTTGTAGGGGTTTAGGGTTGTAGGGGTTTAGGGTTGTAGGGGTTTAGGGTTCAGGGTTGTAGGGGTTTAGGGGTGTAGGGTTGTAGGGGTGTAGGGGTTTAGGGTTTAGGGCCTCCACAAGACTGGAGTGATGTTCGGGTTCAGGGTTTAGTTGTTCAGGAATGCGGGCGGAACATGACAGAGGGTCCTAGATGCATGCATGGGTGTTTGGGACACAGGGAGTTCGGAAAATTTGAAAATGCTGATATTACCACCTTGCAGCTTTCTGACGTTCTGTCTGGAGGTTATAGCCTGAAGCTCGAAACCCTACGCTGGGATTGGCCTGCACTGCATTGCTATTACCCTGAAGAACAAAACAGGAATCCCTAAACCCCCAAACCCCTAAACCCCTAAACCCTAAACCCTAAACCGCGCGGTTTAGGGGTAGGGTTTCGGGAGTCGCGAGTTGACCCCTGGGGCTTCAAGTCTGCAAATAATGTCTACCTTGGGCCCTATAGAGGCTAAACGGGGATTACGATGGTTATATAGGGATTATAGGGTATATATTGGGGTTACATAGGGAGAATGGAAAAGGAAATGGAAATTACAAGGAGTATAGAGGCTAAACATGTTACCTACATTGATTGGGCTTTTCAGTTACCGGTGGGGCTATTCAGGGTTCAGGGGTTAGGGTTGTGGGTCGTTACCCACATTGAGCTTTTCAGTTACGGATGTTGGGCTATGTAGGGTTTAGGGGTTTGGGTTTGGGGTTGTTACTTACATTGGGTTTTTCAGATACCGATGTTGGGCTGTTTGGAGCCTTGGGTAATTATACTGCTTGACAGTCGCGCACATGGTTTTGCCGTTTGTAGTCGTTACCCCTACTTGCTGGTAGGCAACATAAAGTAAGTTACCACCATATGGGTATGCAGTAAATGGTGGGGATTCCTGCTTTGGCTAACTGGCGATATGCTAGTCCTAGTTCCATCTTCAGCCACCCAGCGCACCCTAAACCCTAAACCCTAATGATGACCATGACGTTCCAAATTCTTTAGGCCAGTACTTACAACCCTATGAACATCTGAAGAATCATTGGATTTCTCATTTGATTCTCCATTATCCTACATTGTCTAACCCAAATCTCTGTGTTTCCCTCAAACCCTGAACCATAACCCTAATCCCCCATGTTTGGAATTGTCCAGGCTGCTACATTACCTCGGGTTTAGGGGTTTAGGGTTTAGGACTTACTCTGAGCCTATCAGGACCATCGAAGACATGGATGCCATCATCGCTAGGCCTATCTTTGGGGCGGGTTTGCGGAGTAGATGGGATTAGGGTTTGGGGTATGGGAACTCTTTTGGCACCCGAAACCCTAAACCCTCGCCACAAGGTTTGTCTTCGGAGGGGTAGACCCTAAACCCTAGACCCTAACCTTATAAATCCTAAACTCTATAGAGTTTCCGGTGTAGAGTTTAGCGTTTAGGGTTGGCCTGGGGAGTTAAACGCTTTGGGTCTGAGATTTAATGCAAGGGGTTTCAGCGTTGGGTTTGGGAGTAAGACTTGGACCTTAAATCCTGAACCGTTTGGAGTTTAGGTCTCTCCGGTTGCAGGAATTATGCCTTTTTTGGTTTAGGCGCTGTTAGTCGTTGCAGCGACTGAGTAAAGAGGTGGAACAACTGAGCAGATAGCACCTTCTGGCTTGTGGGTAGAAGGAACATGAGAATCATGTAACGCTCAACCCTAAATTGCGGAATCCTTATGCAACCCGCTAGAGTACGCGGGGGACTCAAAATCCTGCACAACCCTCAGCACCTTTTTGGGAATGCTAGAAGGCTAGTATCATGTAGCCTTTCAACATCAGCGGCAGTACATATCTTTCTCCTGTACTCCGCCACTGAAAAGGGCCCCGTAAGATTACAAGGGGCCCTTACTTGGAGGGTGAGGCGTCCTTAGTAAGTAGGCCCTATAACCAACGTAGTAACCCCAGTAATTAATCCTAATTACAAACCTATTGTCTACGTCCCCCTGACCCTCCAAGTAAGTACCAGTTAGCTAAAATTCAGCAGCCGGACAAATGACCCCGCCTGTTGCGAAAGACAGGACCCTTGGTTTGGGTTCAGATCCTAGGGATTAAGGTTTAGGGTTTAAGGGGTGTAGAGTTTACAGTTAGGGATTGAGGGTTTAGGGATTTGGGGTTAAGGTGTTTAAGGTTTAGGGATTTAGAGTTTATGGCATTTATGGTTTAGGGCTGAGGGTTCAGGGCTCTAGCGATACCATGAAGCCCAACCAATACGTAGCCCTGTGTTCAGGAAGATACCTTGGCATATTGAGGTTCCAGTATCATGTGAGCTATAGACTAAACTGTTTAGAGGGGGTTTATGTAGGGGATGATATTGGGGACTACTACAGGGCTCATAAGGGGGATATGAGGAGTTTAGACAATGTATTCCTCAACTGTCCTCTGGGCGGCTTCTGTATGAGGACGCAGAGAACTCTATTAGGGTTTAGGGTTGAGGGGAATAGTATTCCAAAACACCACCACAAAGGAAGGCACAAAGCCCACGCCCGCCAGAGCGTGCAAAACACCACTGAATACCCTTGCTAGGGTTATTGCAAGGCAAATCTTTTCTGGTCCAGGGAATTTGGGCAATAAATGCACTACTTCCGGCGAGATCGGGATTTTGTATCCCACTTAGTGTCTTGAAGGCCTTGTCTAGCTTTTGACAATGCCAATTAGAAGGTTAACAATAGCAGTAGCGACAGTAAGAATAGCAAACGTTACAGCAACAGCATCATCAAAGACCAGAACAAAGTAATGGCAATAAGACATCTCATCAAACATATAGTTTTACGTTTAAGTGCCACCAACATGTGCATAACAATAATAGCAATATCTTTGAACTAGTCAGAACACAAGTGCTATATCTCATAATCCCCCCCTCGTAACCAATACTCCCAATATAGTACCATACCTATTGGGGCAAATATTTACGATTATGGGTGTGGGAGAGGTGCATTATTTAGGGGGAGGAGATATCTAGACCCGCCTAGTCTCTCAGAAGACCCAGAAGCCTTGAGAAAAATCCTTGTATTCTTGTATTCAACCACCCTAAGTCCCCAGCTCTTAACCCTGAACCCCTGAACCCGCAACCCTAATCCCTAAACCCTAAAACCTAACCCGTAAACCATAATCCCTAAACCCTAAAACCTAATCCCTAAACCCTCATCCCTACACCCGAAACCCTAATCCGAAAACCATAATCCCTAAACCCAAAAAACCTAAAACTAAGCCCCTAAACCCTACAACCTAAACCTAAAACCCTAATCCCTA